>JAHQZX020005530.1:0-20641 GCA_019804575.2 Pseudotulostoma volvatum
AAGCAATGATGATTCCATAGTGATAGTTTTGACCTGTTATAGCAAAGGATATTTACTAATAAACGGGGTTTAATTTTTTTATTTTATGAGGGACCACGAATGTATAGTTATTATTATTACTCTGACTAGTTGGTGGAGACTTTCTAGGGGTCATGTGGTTCAAAAGTACGCATGCACAACTTGCACTTTCATTTTGTATGGTGCACACTTTTGATTTTGAGCTAAACGGATTTTTCCAAAAGTGCGAGCCAAACAGGCCCTTAAAATCCCCTACTAGCACGACTTCTCTGCCCTTCTCGATACTGTCCTGGGTAGCTTCCTTTACCTCTGGCAGTCGTGACGGTGTATGGCTTCGTGAAGTAGTAGGCTTCAGGTTGTATATGTTAATAAGGTCGATCTGGCCACGTTCCAACTGAGAGTTAACACAATTACGTCCGCCCTATCCGCTTGGCACGTCCATGACCCTGCACTTATAGCCTTGCTAACTATGAAGCACACTCTTGTCGACGCATCTGGGCGGTAGGCCAAGTAATAGCCCAGTGGGCAGAACGTTGACCTAGACCTTGTATTGTAGTATAGCTTCTGGATAGCGATAATATGATAGGTATCCGGGTCCAATCGATCGAAGAACGGCCTCGCAGACTTATGGTTGGCATTTCCACAGTTGTATTGTAGGATATTCAGTATTAATCCCTTTGGCGTTTGGCGCGATGGGTTGTCTACCATCGGTCTTGTCGTACGGCCTGCATTGTGTCGAGACTCATTGGTTGTACTTAGCTGTTATCTAGCGGGCCCGGTAAAGGCGTAGTAGCGGGCACTAGCTCAAAACTCTGTGATCCAGATATCGGCACCCAACTTCTGGCATTGTGATAGGGCAGCCCCGTCTGGTGTCACAGCCTGTTGGGTGTGGAAGCTTAAGATCGGCTAGAGAGGGTCTACTTGGGTTGACTTCGGGGGCCGGCCCAGGCCACGCCTCCTGCCAGCCTTATCTTACACAGTCTCCCCTTGGTCCGGGCGGTCACGCTTACGCCCTGCCAGCATCCCGCTCGCGGGTGAGGGCTTGGCTGCAGTTGAGGATTCCTTTGCATGTCGGTCCACTGGTGTCGGCAGTCCCACTCCGCCTTCCAGCTGAAAGAGACACCCTCTAGCTCTCTCCTTCTCTCCTCCAGCTAAACTCGTCGCCTCTTGTAGTCTGGGCACTTAGACGTCTGCCATGGCCTGTGGCCTCCCTTGCCACAGTTGCAGCATCTGACTGTAGCAGGGTTGTTCGCCGACGGACACTCGGCACTTTATCACCTGCACAGTGCCTACATGTCTGTCTCGCGTGGCATGAGGCCTGGGTGTAGCCCCGCCTGTTACACCTAAAGCATCGTGTCCGCTGGAGTGCGTTATCATATAACCTCGTTGGGTAAATGACTCCTTTGATAATTACCCCATGTTGGACCGCCTTCTTCTGGGCCTCGGCAGTAGAGACATACACAATGAGGGATGCATGCCGGGGGGCGTGTGTTTCCCCTTTCCTTGGTTTGGTCGAGTTGTCCCCATGGATCCACGCGATCTGAGTAGCCGCAAACGAGGGGATTAACCGCCTTGTACCTTTTACCATTTCTTGAATCACCCTAGCGTTGTCCGCACTTTACCATGGTTTACCTGTATCGCGGTTGGGACCGCTTGCACCTTCATAGGGTAGTTCTCACGCAGCACTTTCGCGCCGAGCTCCTGTCCAACTTGATGGTCCCCCTGTTCAATGCAGCCTCCTTTTGCTGCGTAGTAGCCATGGTGATTCGTATGTAATATGTCACCACTCCGCAGTGGCTGGGCTGCGACGGCCCCTGGGACCGCTATCCTCACCTTCTGAAGCACTTCCGCCGGGGTGCATCCGTTGTACTCCCCCTCTTTGAGGGGATGAATCGTGATAGCGTTATTTCTGCCTGGGAGCGCCAGCCTGCCACCCAGTCCGGTACCGATAGCAGTTGGCGTCGCCGCAACAGCAGCCCATGATATTGTAGGCTCAGTCACCACCGGGAGCCTCTTTGCCAGCGACACGACCTGTTTTTCGATTGGATCGAGCTTCCGGTCGATGCTGTCTGCCCTGTCAACGCTGCCTGCCACTGTGATGGCTTACAGCGCTGTTTCGTGTACCTCCACGAACTTGGCCGCCTCACTTACAGACACGGCCGCCCCTCCCTCTCTCTCTGCTTCTTCCCATATCAGCCGGATGATGCTGCCTAGCTTGCATAGGGCCTTCAGGCCCTCGTTCTCCTTAATGGGCATGCTCTTAGCCTTCCCATTATTGTCTTGTTGATCGCTCCCTGGTGGCGTGTCTTGGACGCGTGTAATTCGCGTCCGTGGTGGAGTCCCTGCCATCTGGCGAGAACCCCGGGTTTGGGCAGTGTGTTGGTGCGCTGTGGGCAGAGGTACGGCTTGATGCAGCAAGTTAAGGTAGCTTAATAATAATAAAAGGTCTGTGATGAAAATGTTTTATTCAAATTTAGGTTATATTTTGGTATCCCTCAACATAATTAAGGTCCGTAGTGTATCCCCATTCATCGCAAGACGCCGTATACTAAGGATATCGCGTCCAATGTTGAAGAGACGCTCGATGTCGACTTCCGACGAAGGTATTGGAAGATAATTGCGCACCGCCTACCATAGGCTTAGATTCATCTTGATTGGCGCTCCACTAGTGGAATATCCACTCTGTTTGGTCTTCCTTTGTGTTGCCTCTGTAAGCAGCTTGTGGGCTGTCAAGATATCGATCAATATCCGAGGTTTCGGGTGTGTCTTCGATAGATGACTGGTATGGCTCGAGGAATCGATATTCGAGGCTTTTGTATTCGTTGTTCTCTGTGTTCAGAGACAGGGAGGGTTCAGAGGGGTAGGTAGGCTTGAGGAATTCGCGGATTCGTTTGATCACGTTGTCAGCGTGAGGCATGTGGTCTTTGATCCATTGGTGGCAAGACTATACAGACTCCTGACTAAGGATAGGGGTGAGGGCGGGGCGCCTATCACCTCTATTACGTGATAAAAGTTTGGCCAATTACGAATCGAATCGAACTCTTGCAATCGATAGGAGCCCTAAACTGCGGTTCCTTCGTTGTATGATGTTGAGTTTGGCAATCGCCTTATCTTTCACAGCAGGCGAACTGTAGCTGCTCCATGGACCCATCCAATGTGAATCTCGTAGGATCTTACTCAGATGCTACTATCCATGGGCGGATCCTCGTTGCGGGCGTTCCTTCCAGCCTCCCAAAAGCATACCACAATAGCTCTCTCTTATGCCCCTAATCGCAGCGCTATCGATGGTTAGCTTGACTACCAATTTGCTTTCGAACTGGGGGTACAAGGTTGGCCACTCCCCTCAAAATTTTCTGGGTCGGGAGCATAGGTCGGGTCGTTTGATGGTACTTGAGCTTGCTGATGGTACTGAATTATGACCATTCCCTGCTGTGAGAGAAGCTCAGCCCTTGGGTGACTAAGCTGTTCATTGAAGGCTTCTTGCTGATAGCTAGGCTGCTTATTAAAGGCTTCTTGTTATTGATTTACGAGTTGAGCCAACCACGTAGCAGTTGCATGATCAACAGGCGGAGAGGCGTTATTAGAAGTGTCATTCCTACTTGGATCCACTGTTGTTGCTGCTGATATTATAAGCTAAAAGAGAGGGAGACTGGCTTATCGTCCTATCGTGGTTGTTATTATCGTTCTTGACCCAGAAAAGAGGAGGGCTACCTCGCCGTTGTTACTGCAGTCCACTGCCAAACTTGCCCAATGAAGTCTAGAGCAAAGAAATGAAAAGAAACGAATAAATCCTAATCTTACGGGATAAAAGACCTTGCTATAACCAACTAAAGTTTTCCTATATACAAGAAGGATTCGTTGAAGAGGAAAGAAAAGGAGGGCAAGGAGAGGGAGAACAGCTCTACTTATATAGCCAGCTTCTAGTGTAGTTGTTATGATGGTTTGGGTTATTGCGTTATCGACAGAGATCATGCGGGAATCTTCCCACCATTCTTCCTACTACTTATGAGGGTATTCCCTAACAATGGGCTCTTGCAAAGATACCTATGCCGACCAGCCTTTGACCGCGAAGAGATATTGTCGTTTGTACTAAGATACACAGTGCATAGCTCGAAGCCCAAGAGCATTCCAAAGGAAGCATCGTTCTGAGAGAGAGGAGCATTCATTCTCTGAACAGTCATTGATCGAGATGATCCCTACTAAGTTTGAACGACTAGCGGAGCCGGAATATATATGTAGGTAGCGTATCGTATTGCGAATGATGAAAGATTGCGTTGATGTTGCAGTAGGAATGAGGGCGCGTCGATAGAACATATCACCAAAAAAGCACCGAGACTCAAGCTGTGGTCGCGAAAGGACTTAAAGAAGTTTAAAAAAAACTGACATGGACGGTGGAGATCTGTATCTATATGTGTGTTATATGCCAGTAGCTTATGTATGTAAATGTGCCCCCGATACTAATCACAGACTTTATTATGATAATAACCACAATTAAGCTATGATAGGAATTGCCTAGACTCGGACGGAGCGGGGAGAAAGGTCTAAGAATTCTTCTCAGGGTCCCAACCCCAATAATGTATAGTATCATAGTAACATCAGAATAGGCATTATCTGTAAGGACTTATACACATTACTGCACTGTACAAGAATCTAAAATAGCTATTGGAATAATAGCAATAATTCCATCTGATCTCTGATCTCACCAGGCATGATTTTGATATTTTACTACTAGTCAGACCAAACACCGCAGAATATGCAGGTAATACTGACCCTAGAATACCAAAACGGAGAGACAGAGGTTTATTATAATACCACCTGGCGACCCGGCGAGCTTATTAGACCCGCTCCTAACGATCGGCAAGATACCGGGTAATTTCTAGGGCTATTGGTGGGTTTCAACCTGCAGGTATATATTCCTAGCCTTCAGCAAAGTCTAGCGACGAGTCAAGGTCACTGTTCAAACCGTACACGTATTGATGCCTTGTTTCCGCGACACTGGCGGAAGCGGTGCCAAGACTAGTGTGATAGTAAGACCGCTGTCTTGTGACGACTAAGCAAGAGAGCTCACTGCCGACGTAGCGGCAGATAATCACACCTTGTGTCACAGGGCAGATTCCCTTTCCTCAACAGTGTGCAGACCAAATGTTTACTAAGGGCTTGGATAAAGATTCTCAAATTTGTATATAGGCAGCACTGATCCTATTTGATTCTCAGTGTCGGCTACTTGGCTTCGCTTGCTTGGTTTCTGCTCATCGATCAATTCTTCCGGTCTTGGGTGCTTATGTGGCCTTTTAAAGACTGTGAGAGAGGAATAATCATGGGGTATTGTCCGGGATAACTTGTCTGAGCCAATGCTGTTGGCGCCGGCGCTTTGGAATAAGCTAGTGTAAGGGGTGACCGAGAGATCGGGTGTTTCTGTTTCAAACCCCGTGCTCCTAGAGGCCGAGTTGACAATACACAAGTCCCTTGACTCCTGCTTAATTACCGGTGTCTCTAAGTTAGCTGCTGTCGTAACCGGGGCGGCTGATGATATTGCTGCAACTGATATCAACGGTTGCTTGGATGCTTGGATTGTCTGACTGTGAAAAATTCCAGAAGGTTGCTTATCTGGAGAAGAATGGTTGATGCTTGAGATGTCGGTGACTACTGCCGTCGTATCACTGTGTACCTGGAGGCTGCCGGCAGTAGGAGAACTAACGTTAGCTGAAACCGGGGTAGCCCTCATACTGAGAGACTGCTCCCTAGTTTGAGATTGTGTCTGCCGTGACTGAAATGCTTCAGCCCCGCTGCACTGCTTCAGTGCCTCTCTAGCGGTCTGAAGCGCTCGAGTATCATCGACAAAACTCGGAAGGTTGTCGCTCAAAGGGTCGAAGAGGTCCTCTCCCGGCTTTCGCACTCTAGCTTGAACACTGCCTGGGAGTTGAGAGAGCTTAAGCTCCTCAGAGCCTGACACTGTTTCTTCGGCAGGTTTCATGCGCTCTTTTGCTCTGTTAGGGTTCAATGCAGCCGGCGACATAGCCGGGGTCTGCCTATTTACTCCCGTCCACTTGGCAGGTGTAGAGGCAACTGCTAGTTCCTCTAGTCGAGCTCGAGACGCCGGGTCTTGGGCACGGAGAGGCCTCCCTAAGTGAACCATTGCCGTCTCCTGGGCCGGCTCCGGAAAGAGTTTATTTTTCTGCATCTGGTCGAACACGGTCCGTTGCTCAACCCATTTCGGACAATTCTGTCGATCGACCGCTGTGTGTGAGCCCCGACAAAGAATACACTTCCATTCTGAGCGCTTCTTAC
The DNA here is from genome assembly GCA_019804575.2 of Pseudotulostoma volvatum. NCBI lineage: Eukaryota > Fungi > Ascomycota > Eurotiomycetes > Eurotiales > Elaphomycetaceae > Pseudotulostoma > Pseudotulostoma volvatum. Next base: position 6,307 of record JAHQZX020005530.1, read on the forward strand.
GGACTGGGCACTGTTTCCTAGTGTGAAAAAGCGTACAATAAGGGCACCTGACTGCAGAAGAGCACGTCGCCATAACGTGCCCGAATTGAAAGCATTTGGTACACTGTGTCACTCGACAACCCGGATCATACAGCTCAGCTCGAAGCCATTCGGATCTCAAGTACAACCCCTCTCGGATAGCTCTATTGGCGTCACGGGGATCACTGAAGGCAATAAGCAACGAAAATTTACCTTTGCTACCCACCTTTCCGTGCCCTTTAGACCAGCCGAGATAAACTATCGTCGAATTGGCAAGAGATAGAGGGTTTGAGCGCAGCGTTTCTTCGATAGCTTCCTCCATAGTCCGAGACTTAGGATAGAATTCTGCTGGGACGCTGGGGACGAAGACGGTGTATTGTTTGTTTTGTATCTTGACCTGATTACCATTTTCCAGCTGGGGGAGCCAGCTGTCCGAGTTGAACACCAGCCTTTCCCTCTCTGCCATTGAGTACGTATATAATTCTATTTCACCGCTCCCCAGCTTCCTGACTGCTGTCACTCGCGCACTACTGATCGCAGGGCTACCGGACTTCTCGAGAATGTCGTTGATAGCTGCTAGAATGATGTTCGGTGGCCTTTTGCGGTACGGGGACTGAGATTTCCATCTTAAGCGTAATCGGCAGTCACTTTCAAAGAGCTCACCAGCGGTGAGGGGCAAGAAATCAATGACTGGAGGACTGGGAGCTGTGACACTCTCAGAAGCGATCCCCTTCGCCCATTTCTGGACCACTTGTACTTGGTTTAACTCTGTTGCTACTTCTTTCGCAGTTTGCTCTCGGTACACTTGCGAAGCTGGCATCCGGTCGGCAGCCCGACGTAACTCCACAAGTCCATTCGTAGTGATCTCGGTGAGAAGTTCGTTGGTTATCATGGAGAAGTAGCCCAGATAAGACGAAGAGGCCTGGCCTGAGGGGTTTCGAGCGCCATACTGTATAATAGCTAGGCAATGCCCTTGTAAAGCAGCGATCTTCTCTGCGATAGTCGGAGCGTTTAGAGGCTTAAGCACAGGCCACTCGTGCATGTTGGCGGCGCAGCTTCCGTTAGGATCTGAGGAAAAGCGTTAGAAGGGTTGCGTTGAGAAGGGCAATCCTGGACGGAGTGGCTTGGACGAACTGGGTAGCTGTTGGACTCTAGGCTTAGTACCTATGCTATGTACTATATCCTGGGGTATGTAGGACTGACATAGAGGTGCGATGACTGCCGAGTTACAACTCAAATAGCTCAGCCTACTGGGGGCTAAAAACACTAATAGTGATAAAAATATATTGGCAGTGCTCTATTCAAGGGCGCCTGGCTTTAAGGATATTCGAAGACTTGGAGCTTTCGCGCCCTGACAGACGTCTCCCGGGGGGCTGTAGCTATCTTTTGGGTTCATATAAATAGCAGTAACGCATTCTTATTTGATTCCCATTGACATTGATGTTAATTAGTTCAGGAAAAGACGGAGCTCGCCGTAGATTTCAGAAACTCGTGGACCTTACCTCATGTGGGTTAGTTCTACATGGGTACGCTACTGCACTATTTAACGAACAATCCGAGTCGCTACTAACTAATAGTAACCATTCTAAAATGCTCATGCTTATTTCTACATCTAAGGGAAGGTTCTTGTTAGTCGCCGGTAGCGATCCGTCACCGTATTCCATGTAGAATTCCGGAATACCTACTGCACCATCATATGTAGACCTTCTTCAGTCAGCGAAACGCTGTGTTATTATTACCACTAGATGTTATCAATAGTACGATCCGTACCTAAGGTACAGTAGGTAGTTACATGTAAAGTACCCAGGTATAATTCTAGTTACTATGATACACTATTTTACTATAGGTCGTTAAACGCGTTAGATAGGCAGAATTCTACGGGCTAAACCTCAAATAGAATACCACGTAGACTACCTAGGTAGTAATAAAGGCTGAAAAGGAACGCTATGATACATACACTGAAAAACATAATAATAATTGAACTCATTATAAGTTACATAAGGTAGACCATACATGCATATAATGTAGTACATAACAGGGATGAAACATTTTCAGGATACTACATACGGCGGGAAATCCTGAACCCGGTTCCGGGCGTGGACGTTGACGGCAAAGGTACTACATACTTATGGTAAAAGTAGATAACTATCATGATATGGATGTGGTGAAACCCTAAGAGAGCACCTGTTAACGTGTAGTTCACTATGTGATTCCATATTAGTGATTCGAGTTGGGGTGGGTAACTTAGAAAGTCTAGTCTTTTGTCATGAGAATTTGATTCAGTATTCCCTGCCATGTAGTCATATCCTATACTTGAAAATGTACAGTGCGATAGAGATGTCTGATCTTAAGGGTGTCAACAGTACCACACCTCTCTATGTGTATACATGGATAAGTGAATATTTACCAAAGTGGGGGCTCTCTAAAATACATATATTATGATATTGCTAGTAGTAATAGTTAAATCAGTAGCGCTAATAATCATCTCATCACTGTTCTATGATTTCTCTCACCACTTGACCTTACTATTGTACCATATAAAACCGGTAAAGTTTGCACAATCCCATAATTTTACGGATCCAAACACTACTATATATTACATACATGATTCCTTGGGCTTCACATCCATTAGTAAAAGGTTGGTTTCGGTGACCTAGGAGGGCAGCCCGAGGTTAGGCGAAAATTCTCGAGACAAAGCTGTGGTATAGAGATTAGCCCGAGAGAAGGCCATGGAAAACGCAGAGTTAATAAAAGACTCGTACTCTGCAGAGAACGATGTCATTCATTATCTTTGGTACAATCCATCTGGTTGAGAATGAATGTAACATTGGCGAAAGAAGAGAGCGGAGCTATTCTACATATGTCCGGGGGGTTGAACACAGACAAGTAATCATTCAACTTTTAGCCGCACTAACTAAGGGATTTAGGCAGAACATTTGCTTAACCAAGGTGATGTCTACCCTGATTGCAATTTTTAAAATGCCAGCCGAAGAAGAAGCATGATGTTGTATTCCAGGCCATTTTCAATAAACTACTCGGTTCTTGAAAGATGATGCATCATGGTTTTTCTTTTTCTGCCTGAATTCGACCAACCTGAACAGGTCAATATGGCGTTTGGGCTGTTGAATGTGTAAGAAGTCACTTGAGAAGCTCGAACAAGCTATGATAACTGATTTATTACTATCGGGTGCCATGCCATCGAAACTACCATACTATATCTATAATTAAAAATTAAACGGCCGTGGGGCTGTCAACTCTAATAATGACGATTTGGTTGAGAAGCGAAAGAAAGAAAAAATTTTTCAGTTTAAACAGATGTAGAAGGCCAGTTACGCTCCAGTTATAATTCAATTCTCTGGAGCTTTTGTTCTTTTATCTTTTGCGTATAGGCCTAAGAACGGTAGTTCAGCATATAAGTTGAACCTGAAAAATGAAGGCGCATGACTTCCACGTGATGGCGAGACTTTCAAGCTTAATGATCTTCTAATGATCTTATGGTGCAAGACAATGATACATCTTAAAGATTGCCCGTATGTAGGTCCTTTGGGCCCATATTTTCTAAGAGGCAGCCCATGATCTCATATCTTCGCATTTCTTTACTAAATCTCGGAGACCATTGACATAAGATCTCCACATAGCATGTCCAGTCTTTCGCTCACGCAAACGTCATCTTTGCGCCAAAAGTATGTACATTATATGACCCCACATCGGTTAATTGCGACTCCCCTTTCGATTAAACTCATCACCATAACCTCCTTTACCAACCAATTCCCCGTTGCCTAATCCATCAACATAGCGTTACCTACAGAACAACCATGTTACACTGTAAGCAGCTGTCCATCATGAATCGGTGACCGTTTTATATCCATGCCTTAGCCCATTCGGTTCTTCCTCTCGAGGTTTCTGGCGATATTCTAGCGAAGGATTCCCAAGCTCATAGGTCCTAGCAGGTCTACCGCCGGTGAAGCCTTCTGCCATAGCATTAGGTACCGTATTCACCCATACCACTTCTTTGGGGATTCTTGCTCCTGTTTTCGGTGAGACATATTACCGCGCACAGGCTTCCACTTCTAAAGAGGAATTCCTCAAGTCAGGAGAGGCCACTGGGGCCGCCACTGCTTGGGGGAGTTCATTGATTGGAAGTACTGTTCAGACATATGGAGTGGCAGCTCTGATTAATGCGACTGGTACTCTGAGTTACGAAGGCGCTGCGTGTTTAGGCAGCCTTATCTTCTTTGCGAGCGCCGGCCCAAGTGTAAGTGTCCAGATATTTCTCTTGATACCGCTCCCGCTCCGTATGGTGTTATTGGCTAAAGATCCGCGTTGTTTAGTTTATTGCACAGATATTTATCGAGAAGCGGCCACTAGATGTAGTTGCTATCCGTGCCGTTAGTCATACCTTGGAGACTGTGGGGCTCAGTTTATTACTTACTTGGTGGGGAACGCGTACGAATCCTTTTGACTAAGAGCAGCTATATATTGATCAATGGAGGCGTTGCAGAGAGTGGTTGAGATGCTTCTCAATATGGAATCATATCGGGGATGCAATTTACACTATGTAATGTACTGTATGTACATACTATTCCGGATTGGCAGAAGCCGTAGAGTGTACCTAGATCTAAGTTTACTGCGGCTATACAGCCCAACATTCCGTGCGTACAGCCCTCCATACCCTAATTTGGAATAGCTTCCCGCCATGACATGTGACATGCGACCATCATATAGCATGAATAACGCTCAGAGCCCTTAAATAACTCTACGAGACTGTCTAATATATCGAGAATTATTATAATGCATCCAATCCTGTACTACCTACTACACCTATGTCTATCCTTTATAACTAACCCTGAAAACCTCGTGAGTTTCCAACCTTCTCTGAGCCGGCGTGTAAGTTCCCATAGCTGCCCTCTGCTACTTCAAGTTCTGACTCGCATGCCTTCTCCAAGCTGGCATGCGAGTCCTAGTCCTGCAAACATCCGGTCTCCCAAGTCCCTAGCTTCCTGCGAGCTCCCATCCTATGAACTCCTAATCTCCTCTGAGCTGGTATAGAGCTCCTGGCCTTCTGCGAACTTAAGGCCCCCTAGACTTCCAGCCGCTTACGACTTCCCGGCCTTCTACGTTTAATCTTTTGCGAGCTCCCAATCCCTTCTGGGCTGACGTCAGGCTAAGCCGAGGTATATATAATACAAGTACCTCGCATCGGACATCGTTACCATTCCCCGATCGCAGGATACTACATTGCTATTGCACGGGCATCACATGGTAATAAACCAATGACGGAATGAGAATACACAACACCTGTGGATACTTAGAACGTTTTTCTGTTGAACCTACTTTCAATTACAATGTTTCTCGGATATCGGGTGTTCACTGATTATGGCCTTTCTACTTCATAAGGATGAATGATCACAGCACTGAGACTAGAATATGGAGGATCCTTATAACATCATGATTGTCATGATTCAGCTCTCACTCCCTAGAGAGCCTAATAGCCGGCGCGCGGCCTCGTACCATAATAGAGACACTAATCCGCTCCTGAGTACTCTGATATCTCGTAGTAGCTGCGTTTTATTAGGTTCTCGCTAAGATTATAATCTGATAGTCTCTAAACCTGGTCCCTAAGAATGATGTATAAGATAGTTTACACTTACTTTCTGTGATTAATTCTCTTTTCGTTACCTGCTAATACGACCGATAGATAGTAGGCAAAAGCCGACTAGGTATTAGGGGGAATATGAAGCAAGCCTTTTGCTCTTCTACATTCCCGTGAGGACGCACAATCGAAATCTACAATCTACTCGGAAGCTACAGGGACTTGCAGAATTAGCTTCCCCTTGTCCCCTACAGGCTAGATGCAGGCCGAGGAGTCGCTAGAACTGGAGGAAATATCGGCGGATCAATGGAAAGACATTGCCAATAGCCAGAAAAGCAAGGAAGTGGCCAGGAATAGAGGCAAGAGTAGCTGCGATAGAAAACGCCGTGTCAGTGATGGCAGGGTGCCCGGTGTCCCAGAGCATATGACAGGACGGATTGAACTGTGATTTAGTCAGTTCTATATGACGCCCTACATTCATTCTCTGCTTACCTTACCATGGTATTCACTTCATGTCTTGGCATCTCCTTCTCTATGTGCTTTTCACTAGGGTATTTTATAATGGTCGGTAGCAAACGAAAATCTAGTCAAACCATTCTGCCCTTGATGTAAGTTTACCTGATGCAGGCTATACAATTAGAAGTAGAGAAGAGCAGGTGTCTGTCGGGCCTCTCCAGTATCAGGCATATCCTGGAACTTGCATAGCTCTATAAACAAAGTCCTCCAGGCCAATCTTGCCTGATTGCTGTTGGACTAGGACTCGGGAGATACTTATACGCGGATACACAGCTAGGGCTTCCCGCACTTTATTAACGAGGTAGGTAGCTAATTCCTCTTTCTATAGACTGTACCCACCAGCCGCGTAGAGTTCTGAGAAGTTCCTCCGTCATCCGGCTCTCCTGTTAATTCGTCGAACTTGCTGATGCCTTACAATGCTGCGTATCTCGATCTGTGCCATAGACTATGATGGTCGTACGAAGCTGCAGGATGCTATTTATAAGTTAAGACAGTCGCGCAGAGTTCTAAGAAGTTTCTCCGTAGCGTCCGGCTCTTCAATTGAGTGATTCATGCCATTGTGGTGGTCGTACGTTACTACTCAAGCTGCTGACTGCTAGACGGTCGAGTACCAGGTAATTCAGAGCTCTGAGAGGCGGCTCTCCCCATATACCAGAGACATTATTCATGCTATGATATATCATGTCATGGCCGGGAAGCTATTCCCAATTAGGGTAGGGAGGCTGTACGCATGAAAGCTCCTTTATTTTAGGGCGACAAACACCTTAGTGGTCCAGCGCCAGAAATCATGTGATCACAACACAAGAAATTTTAGGTAAGCACTTTGGTATATTGCTCTCTAACAGGTTATCTCGGTTCTAATATAGTAAAAGACAATATTCTGACCTGAAGCTGTCGTTTGAAATTCGAACACTGCCATCATTACATCAGGGATCCCACCTACTGACCATCAGCGACCCGACCACGACGACGGCCATATGCTCTCTCCTTGGCCTACGTGCTAGCCTCACCAGCCGATTTTGACCTCCATCATATTCTAACCACTAAAATTGGATTACACCTGTTATATGTCAGGGACCTGACATATAGTACGCTGACTAGATGACCTACCAAGTCACCCATTAGGCCTTTTGGCGTTGCGGTGTAGTGGTAAAGTCAGCTCCCGCTGCCTCACATTATATCTGTTGGAACTCCTTCGACTGCGCCAATATATCTAGCCTCACCACGACCTCCATGGTCACGCCTCCCACTGCCACGAGCACTAGCCCTATTTCCCCTACTACCACCGCCGCCACCTCTACCGCGTCCACGAGCTCGGGCTCCTCTACCCCTTGTGCTAGAACCCACAGCTTCTCTCGAGACATGCTCAAATGCTAACGAATACTTGCATCTTGACATACCGGATAGTTAAGAGAGCCACCAGGACGACCCCGCGAGCGTATAATCCTAGGCTCCATAACGATTAGCCGCTGGTCCATTGGTGGTAGAGCTCTTTCTGTGGATGTGAAGGAATTTGATAAACGTCATTTGTGCCGGTACTATTAAATCTTGACTGTCACTAGAGCTATTATAAGCCTGAAACGGTATTCATAAAAACCATGTTTCAATGGGCCTGCTATAACGGATGTCCAATATGGAAGAGAATCGTAGAATGATTGTAGAATGCTTGTAGGCAATTCGACACCCAAGGAAGCAGGAGTTATCGAGAGAGTGGTAAAGGGCAAATATTTACACAGTGAACAGAGTGACAACAAAGCGTGTGCCACGATCGTGCGTGGCAGACAACTGTGAGCCTAAGCCTTCTCCACTATACCTCTTCCGGAAGTGGGGTATGCGGTTAGGGTCGGGGTGTGCCTCGAGTCAATCATTTGCTTGCCACGAACGGCCAAATCTATATCCCTGTCTCTCATCTCACAATCAAACCCTGCCTCAAAAAGCAGGCCAGAAAACTTGTTCATGTGTGAGATCACAACATAGGAAAGCCCCAACGCAAACTAGGCTTTCTTGCTAGGCAGCCTAATAACAATCTTGTCCCTTGTCATTCCCCGACTTTTGTAGACTGTAAAATGGCATACCTAATACTCAGTTTTTAGACAGTTTGACATTCGTTAAAAGGCCCGGCGTGAACGGATCCATCATAGCCAAAAGGGTTTAGAATTTTGATTATTATAACAATACTAACAGATGCTAACCCTAATAAATAAAACAATGGCGAGCTCCCTTCGTCAGTTTCGAAGATTTTAGAGATAACCTCAAGCTCCTCCGCTATCTGTCGCTTCTCCACGTCTGTCATGTCTTTTTCTTGGTCGTCGTGTAGAAACCATGCCCCCGCAGTTTCTCAAGCGCCTCGAAAAGATCCGACTTCATACAAGACCGAAGCAGATTCAAGGTGAACTTAGCACTGCTGAACGAGCGTTCACATTCAGATATTGAAATTGTATGCACATGGTCCAAACCCAAACAAACTAAGAGAGGCTCTTTTTTCCCGCTCTCGCCAATCATGCAACTTAAAGTCTTCGATGCATCTCCAGCATAGGATTGAGCAAATGTGTTGGCTTGTGACTTGATTGCATAAGAGATGCGTTTGTGCTCGTTCTCATCAAAGCCATCATCATCGCTCTGGCGCTTTGGTAGTGCGACCAGTGTCTGCTGTAGTATAGACATCTCTCGGGGCTGGTTTTGCCATCTCTTCTCCCGTAGCTTCCATTGCTTACTGACTATGCTCTTCACTCTAGGGATCTAGTTGCGCTTCGGTAGTTCGATCCATCCCTGTTCGAACCACTCATATTTAAGACTAGGATCCATGACCATCGCGGTATAGTAGGCAGGTGAAGTGTCTACAAGCTTGTAGTATTCGTTAAGCTTGTCCCAGGCTGTCTCGCGGCAAATGTGAAGCCATTCGTAAACTGGGCTCTTATCAGCCATAATTTAAACCGCTGACTGGCCTTATGAAAGTGCGAGATAAGCATGTCGGCAATAGGGACCCAATCCTGCGGACCAACATCCCGCCGTTCGGATAGTTTGGTGTAGTGCAAAAGAGCCTTCAATACTCCGATAACCTCACTTACACCTTTCCATTCTTCAGGCGACAAGACATCTTCTCACAAGTCATGATCATCCTCGTCCAATTCCTCCCCAGGAAGCCAATCGCCGCAATAGGCTTGGAGGCGCGCTCGACATTGCTTGGCACGTATTAGTATTAACTAGGTCGAGTTTCAGCTCGTCTTATTGTTAACAGGGACTAAAGGATAAGAATAAGACAAATCTTTTACCTCCGTTCATCTCGGCCGCCGCTAGCTATTCAGCGTTAGTTTACCCGATCCACCAACCTTAATTCGTTCGCTTGTGCCGTTAGTTGCTTCATTGATGAAATTTATCCGACCGTCGATTTACTCGCGAGGATCGGTACGATATGAGCGGCAACGTTTGCTCCGCTATGGTCACTGAATAGGCGGCTCATACTAAGTTGAAGATGCTGCCGTTCCTAATTCTCATTAATAAAGTGAGTGGCTAGACTGATTATATGTTTTTAGCAAAGGGCAGCGTCCAAATATCAAAGGGTGTAACCCGGCTTCGCGACTTCCGGATAATTTCTTTCCTGATATTTTTTTTGTCGCTGGTATTCGCTAAGTACTCACTCCCGAAGGGTATCAAACTTGGGGAGATAATCTAGCACTGTGGAAGAACTCCATCTTGGAATTGGGGTAGAGCTCTGACTTAGAAATAGGTGTGAAGCCTGTCTTGTACCCCGTACTGTGGATGAATTCTGCATCAATACGAGTATACTGACAAGACCGAAATACTTTCGTCATCTGATAGTCGTTGTCATTCTATCGCAGTGGGCTCGACATAGTGCAAGTTCGTAGCAAAGCAAAGAGCCAGTGACATGATTTTTTATAAGAGTCGCCGCTTCACTATGGACTATTTATTCTAAAACGATAGCATGGTGCAGGTTCAGGGCAATGCTAAAAAGCCACTGGTTTTGTATCGTATGAAGATCTTAGAGTAACCACCCCCCTCATCATAATAGGACGTGGAAACTTGTAACTGATCTCACGGAAAGAGTATGACATTGGCTTCGACATGGAGACTGGACTGGGAATGATGGTAGAGACACAGCCTCACCAAGTTCAGTGATGATTTTAAGAAATTGCGTGGCTGTTTTGTCTGCTTTTAAATCATCCGACAAAGCAGGTGGATTATGTTATTCTATGAGTTGTTGATTATTGCTTGAATTTCTACTCGACTACTAGTATACTATTTCTTCCAAGTCCGTTGCCTTGAATCCCTTAGATCTACATCCCTTATTTAATTCTTTTCACTTAACAATACTATGGTGGAAAACCATGATTTGTGGTAGCGACTGTGGCGAGTTTTCAGATGTGCGCTCGATTACCTCAAGCGACTCCCGCCGACGCCCGACTCGAATCAAGATGGTATAACGCACTTCTGGTATAAGGGCCATGAGTTTTGCCATGCCGTCTTTTATACCTGTAGTAGAGGAAGGGCACTTGTTGGTTATTCATTTGCAGCTGCTAACATATGTGTTGATGGTCTGGTTATCAGTTGCGTCAGTTTAGTCGCAATTGCGGTCGCGATGCGCAATCCACAAAACGACCTCATTACAAAAGAACAGGAGGCAAGAAATGTATCAAAAGGAGATGAAGAGGTTCAGAGAGGCTCTATATACACTTATAACTGCACAAATGAGAAGTAGAAAGCAGGTTGATGTGTCAAGCAAGACGAGCGTCTTCTTGGGTCTCGGCAAGACGAGCCCAAAAATTACTTGTCTTGGACTAGTCTCGGCTCGTTAAGATCTCTGACCTAAACAGTACTAGCGTATCTGGATATAACAACGCCCCAAAAAATTAAACTATTATCTACCTGTCCAAGTCAGCATGCCAGGAACACGGCGTCTCCTTCACGGTGAGATCACTTATGCATCCGCTAAGGAGAAGGAAATTAATATTCTTCATCAGCTGGGATACTACGATAAACAAGCCCAGTTCTTTACCCGCCTTGATGAGAATCGTCCTTGGATTGAGGAGGTTGTTGCCCATCATCTCGGGTTAAACGCCTCTGCGTGCCATCTGGCGGAAAGAGAGCACTGGCTGCATGGTAGTTTCAACCTTTGCATTCCAGTCACTATCCGGACGTGGACTAAACGCGTCATTATCCGACTTCCACTGCCATACCGGATCGGCGAGGCTTTCAGACCTGGGAATGGAGATGAAAAGATCAGATGTGAGGCAGGAACCTACGCATGGCTTCAAGAGAATTGTCCGGACGTGCCAATTCCGCAGTTGTACGGATTTGCCCTATCAACTGGTGAAACTGTATGGATGTGGGTGTACCTTCTCCTGGCTACCGTGACTAATTGGACCTAGTTCACGCGACTCGAAAATTTGTCAACCCTCACTCGATGGTTCCAAATCGTCCGTCGCCGGCTTTCACAGTGGCTGGGGCAACTGACACCTACAAAGTATGTCCGCCATCGGGCTAAAGCCTCGTTTAATAACCGCATCGGCACCGGCTATTTGTTGGTTGAGTATATCGAAGAGGCACAAGGGGTTATGCTTTCTAACACATGGATGCATGGCCGGCATGATATCAGACTGCGGATGAATTTCTTTTACGATCTCTCTCGGATTTTTCTGAGTATGAGCCGAATTCGTCTCTCGAGAATTGGCTCCTTTATCATTGATAATGATGGGTTCTTAAACCTAACGAATCGACCACTTTCAATCGAAATACAGCAGATGGAGAATGAAAACATCCCTACTGACATAGCCCGTGATTCTATATATACAACGGTTGACTCCTATTTAATGGATCTGCTCAAATTCCACAACAATCGTTTTATACATCAACCAAATGCTGTGAATGAGCTTGGCGACTGTATCCACCAACTATCCACACTTACCGCAATGCGAACGATTTTCCAGTCATTTTTTGAAAGAGCCTTTCAATATGGTCCGTTTATCTTCTCTTTGACAGATCTTCATCAAAGCAACATATTTGTCGACGCCGACTGGCATATAACGTGTCTAGTGGATTTGGAGTGGGCCTGTTCTCGGCCAATTGAGATGGTTAACACCCCCCACTGGCTTACAAATAAGGGTGTGGATGAGTTGGTTCCGGCAGAGTACGACGCGATTCGAACAGAATTTATGAATGTTCTGGAAGCCGAAGAAAAGACAATCGGCTCTGCTACAGGAGAAGTACTTCTCTCAAAAGTCATGAACCGAACATGGGCAACGGGGACATTCTGGTATACATTGGCCCTCTCTAGCCCTTCCGGCGTATTCACTATCTTTAAGGATCGTATTCGGCCCCTGTTCTGCGAAGATGAGTATGGGGAAGAATTTAACTTGATCATGTCCTTGTTTTGGGGAAGAAATGCGCATAAGGTTGCAATTCGCAAACTTGCAGATAAGAGACAGTATGACGAAAAACTTGAACAGGCTTTCAAGGATAGCTCAGGTTGACAGGTCCACATTCTTCCGGGGCTACTTTTTGTTCGAAGCCCCTTTGTCTTTATTATCTCCCTCATGGAATTGATCTGGAAATTCAGCTTGGAACGCTTTGCCAAAAGCGCTCATTCCCCTCTCAACTTGGTTATCGTCTCTTTTCTTTCGGGCTTCTAGAGCCGAAGAACTGATTAGTTGAAGGGTTCTGACGTCAGCCCGGACTCCAAAAACTTCTTCCTTTCTTTGATCGGATGATGCCTCTTTTCCCTTGCTTTGGTCGGATGGATTTCGATCGGCCATATCGGTAGTGGTAGCTGGTTGTTTTGGGTATTAGCAAAATCTTATTATGGAGAACTCAACCAACCCACTTTTCCTTATTTGTGTTACGAATACACGGTCATGAGATGAGTTAAAGGGGAACAAGTTGGTATTTGATGATACTAGCTAACTTGCTCAAGTAGAGGAGCGAGCCAGGTCACCATACTGCCGAAGAGCAAATTGAAAACCGGTGCCGAATAGCATCAACAACAACCCATAATCAGTTGGTTTCTCACGTTCAAAATGAGGAGAATTGATAAACATTTGGATTTTTAGACCTTTTTAGCATTCAAAACTCATATTTTTACTTAGAGAGCCAGGACAAATTAATGGGCACGGCGAGCTAGGCCGCACCACTTCATCCCCAACAATCTAAATGCATAGTACGCTGACTGGATGACTTGGGCCTTTTGGCGTTGTGGTGTAGTGGGGGCTTACAGTTAAACGTGGTTAGAACGTGGTTTCGGACTTGCCAAGCTTTTTTGCTCGGCGTGGTTAGAAATCATCCTTCCGTTGTCCTGACCACGATGAGCTTTTTCTAACCACGCCATGGCTAGAAATAAAAAGTCCTGACCATGCTCAACTCTCGCTTATTAAAATACAATGCACCATAGTAATACGCACCGCCAATTCCTCACCAACGATACTCGAGCATCCAAGTACTACTCTACATCTCCATCCTCCCACACCGTTCAACAGTGGTCCTTTATCATGAAACTCGAGATACCATTCATTGATAAGCTTAGTATGGCTGGTAGGGCCGGTCTGGATTGGGCGTGGTTAGAAATCGTGGGTTTGTAACCACGACATGGTCAGAATCCTGGAAAGCTCAGCGTGGTTAGAGATTTTAAGTGAGAACCCGTAACCACGCCGAGTTTTCACCTGACCGCCGAGCTGCAATCCCCTGGGTGTACAACGAACAAAGCACTTGGCGCTTGCTTCATCTAACAGATGATCCCCAGAAAATATCGCCACCATAGTCCTAGCCAATGATATTCGCTGCTAAGTAGTTATGCGCATCTAGTGGCCTAAGTCTTAAGTTTGCCTTGATTTGGACAAATTGTTTAGGGCTCTTTCCCTCCGTCCATACCCTTGGCAAGCTCTTATTTTTTTTTTCTGCTGTAGTCATAAGACCAAGCTTAGAATGCTTTGTAATTGCCTGTATACCAGACACGTAGCTGGCTGTTAGAGTGATTCATTGGCTTATTTAAAAGTCCTCAACCACAACGGACGCATTGCAAGATAAGCACGTAGAAGAATGACTCAAGATCGTGCCGATAGATATGGTCAACATTCAGCAGCTCCTCGATGACCGTAAACTCCATTGTACCAGTGCGACAGCGTGCACTGCTGCGCCCGCTGCCGAGCTCCTTAGCAAGGCCCAGGTCCCGTCCTTTTGGGGTCCACTATAATGATGTTA
>JAHQZX020005531.1:0-73355 GCA_019804575.2 Pseudotulostoma volvatum
TGATAAGCAATGATGATTCCATAGTGATAGTTTTGACCTGTTATAGCAAAGGATATTTACTAATAAACGGGTTTTAATTTTTTTTATTTTATGAGGGACCACGAATGTATAGTTATTACTTTCTAGGGGTCATGTGGTTCAAAAGTGCGCATGCACAAAAGTTATATTGTGGTTTCCCTTGCTGTATGGTGCACAAAAAAGTGCAAGCAAGGAAAGTGCAAATGCAAGGGAGGGTCAAAAGTGCACACTAAATTTTTGGTGGTGCACTTCGGAAAAAAGAAAAAAGAGCGAGCCAAACAGGCCCTAAACACAACCGCAACGTTAAATACCCAGTAATGTTTGCAGCCTTTGCATATCGATACATCAAAGAAGAGATAGAGAGACAATTCGTTCGTCAACATCGTTGCTACTGGCTATCTAGAGTCAAACACGCTGCTCTAGTAGGCATCGTCCAGTGAGGGCCGGTGGTTTGACACCACGATTGCCCTGAGTGGACGCTTTCTTCGACCTCAGAGATGGCCAGCAATCCGACAGCTATATTTGCCGTATTTATTGCTCCAGATGGACAGGTGTCTAGCATCGTGGTGTAGGCATTACATACTGATTTGGTGTGATAGAATAGGAATTCAGACACAGAAACATCTTTGAATGAGTCTGGCATGAAACGCTCACCTTGGAAGTAAAGATAACATTAGAGTCCGACCAGTAACTACGGTCGTGAGTGAGTGTCCCTATCATCACAGGTCATCTTGGTCTGGCTAGGTGAGACGCACTATGGCTGTCTCCTTCACCGATGAAAATATCAAGGAGCTCCGGTACCGCCTTGAGGATGCTGCAATCAAATGTTCTGAGCGTGGCTTGTATCAATCTGCGAAGTGGTACGGCATCTTGTCTGAACGTTCTCGTCCTTACCTACCCTTCTAACTGAGCCTAGGGCAGCCGAGATGCTAGACTCTTTAATCCAAGCTGATGGCTTTGATACGGACCTCGATTCACCAATGGATATTGCAGAACACTCGGCCCCATCTTCGAATCCATCCCTCTCCACGTCGGATTCTCTAGAGGCAACACTTGAAGCTCAAGAAGCTCATAAATACTTGCTGGCAAAGTCGTACTTCGACACCCGTGAGTATGACCGTTGCGCCTCAGTGTTCCTTCCTGCGACAATACCATCGGTTCCTATGTCTTCCCTGTCTCCGAATTCTAAGACCAAACAACCGTTGACGCCTCAGAAGACCAAATCAAGCAGTTATTCATTTTCCAGTTCAAAGGGAAACGTTCAATCAAGGAATCCTTATCCCTGCTTGAGCCAGAAGGCCTTGTTTCTTGGGTTGTATGCCAAATATATGGCCGGGGAGAAACGAAAAGATGAGGAAACAGAGATGGTCCTGGGCCCTGCAGATGGTGGGATGACGGTGAACCGCGAGCTTCCGGACTTAGCTAAGGGACTGGAAGGCTGGTTTGCAGAACGGAGAGAGCAGGGGCTGGAAAATCGCGGCGAAGGGTGGCTAGAATATCTCTATGCTGTAATCTTGCTGAAGGGAAAGAATGAAGAGGAAGCGAAGAAATGGCTCATAAAAAGTGTCCATCTCTGCCCGTTTCACTGGGGAGCATGGCAGGAGCTAAATGACCTATTAGCGAATACAGAAGATGTAAGCATTCCAAGTTATAAACAAACGGATTAGCCATCGCTAAAGGTTCCGCAGCTGAAGAAGATAGCCGATTTACTGCCACGCAATATCATGACCCTGGTATTTCACCTGTACTGTAGCCAAGAGTTATATCAAGCCACAGAAGACACCCATCAAGCCGTGACAGAGCTCGAAAGCATTTTCCCAACCAGTTCATTTCTCAAGACCCAAAGAGCCCTTCTCTACTATCATTCCAAAGGTCTCCCCCCTCTCTCTGTTCCCATTCGCAATATGTTTGTGTTCTAATTTCAAAAACAGATTTTGAAGAGGCGTCGCATATATTCTCTGATATCTTGATTCACTCTCCACACCGTTTAGATAGCCTTGATCATTTTTCCAACATCCTTTATGTCATGGGAGCGCGGCCTCAACTCGCTTTTATCGCACAGCTCGCGACGGCAACGGACAAGTTTCGTCCAGAAACTTGCTGCGTTGTGGGTAACTATTACTCTCTTAAGTCAGAACATGAGAAGGCGGTCATGTATTTCCGCCGGGCCTTGACCCTTGACCGCAACTTTCTCTCGGCTTGGACCCTTATGGGCCACGAATACATCGAGATGAAGAATACGCACGCGGCCATCGAGTCTTATCGACGTGCCGTCGATGTCAATCGTAAGGACTATCGTGCTTGGTATGGTTTAGGGCAAGCTTATGAAGTTCTTGATATGTCCTTTTACGCGCTCTTTTATTATCATCGTGCTGCCGCCCTTCGGCCTTACGATCCGAAGATGTGGCAGGCTGTGGGCTCCTGTTATGCAAAGATGGGGCGCCTTGAGCAGAGTATCAAGGCGCTAAAACGTGCGCTAGTCGCTGGCTCCTACTACGAGGCATGTTCTGGGGTTAGCTCGGCGCTGGAGGCTGTTGGTGCACCCAATCCTAGCTTCGGATCCAGTGCTGGCGCAGGGCGAAGAATCCTTGATCCAGAAACTCTTCATCAGATCGCTACCTTGTACGAACGCCTTAATGATGAAGACGAGGCAGCAGCATATATGGAGCTCACGCTGCAGCAGGAGACGGGCGAGATCGACCGTCTAGACTCGAGCTCGAACGATGATGACTCGGAGGATGAAACTGTTCATTCCCATCGCCGTCGACAACGACAGGATGAGGAAGAGGAGAACGAGACTGTCGGGGGCACTGGCGTTACAGCCACAACATCTAAGGCACGTTTGTGGCTGGCTCGCTGGGCTTTGCGTCATGGCGATTTAGCTCGTGCGGACCAATTGGCTGGGGAACTATGCCAGGATGGGATCGAAGTCGAGGAGGCAAAAGCCCTGATGAGAGATGTGAGAGCAAGGCGAGAAGCAGGCGGGTGAATATGAACTCGTCAATTATACAAAACGGTGGAATGGATGCCGAAAGTGATCTTCCTTCATTTTTTTCGCTCCCTCTTCGGATAGATAACGGCCAACGCGTAACCTTCGATCAACACGAACGGCAGAAATATCCATCCATTCATTGGGAGTCTCAAAGGCGTTCAAGCTGTCTTGTTCTCTGTTTGCTATCTCATGTACATTACATACGCAAATACCACACTGTGGTTGATCTAGGTTTATGGAAGGAAAAGGAAAGGACAAATACCGATCCATCTATGACTCTATATCCATATTTTTTTTAAATCGGGTACCTTATATTTGTTGCCTTGATATTCATCCACCACTTTCTAGCATATCTTTCTGTCTCGCCTCTTCCGGTGAAATTGGGAGTATTTGGGACTTTGTAAAAAATAAAATAAAAAATAAGTAGGTAGTTTTTGGTATTGTCTCAACTGACTACACAGGTATTTCTCCTATTGTTACTAACTTTTTTACTTTACTCTTATCCTAGTTCCTTTCTTAAGACGCTTCAGCTTTCACTTTCATTATGGTCGTTAACCTATATTCTACAGATTACTGGCCTACTTTGTCTTCTCTTCCCCGAGCTCTTAGCGATTGTTGTATTCTTGTGAGTCTTGTCTTACACCAGGCACTACATACCTGGGCCCTAAACGAGAGGGAAGACAAGGAAGGAACAAAGTAGAAATAATATCAAAGGAGCAAGAAAAGCTTCCTTTTCGAGTGGGATTTCGTGGAACGGGTTATGATTACATAGCTTATCAATGGATTGATTACTTTCCAACCCTTGAGGAATAGCCTTTAGCCTAGGAAACACTCAATTCGAACCCTCTCGCTAATTAACTTCATTCGGCATTAATATCGTGCGTGAGTGTGGACCTCGACACTTGGCGACGCTTCAAAACCAACACGAAAATCTTAGCCGAAGTATTGAGCATTAAATCAGGCATACATTCCAGTGTCCTCAAACTCTTCTCCAGAAACATGGACTAACGGTTGTACTGAAGCGAATTCTCCAAGGATTTCCAGGTCTCTACTGTCCCAGGACGTCATAACATCGGTTCCGCCACGTTTATCATCATACCCATTGTTGGAATCGGATCTATTATCGGATGGAAGACGCATCGTTTCCGCATTCCGCTTCCCCTTCTCCTCCTGAAGAAGCCCATAACCCCACTGGATGCAAGCATGGAAATGATATTCAGCAATTTGCGCCCAAGTGCTTTTGAAGCAGAAGTTACGATCTTCGACACCTGTACCAATTTGCAAAATATGCCAGTCAAGGAAGAAAATTTTACCCTTGGAGGGAAGCCCTGGACGGCTGCTGGAAATGGTATTCGAAACTTCATTTCCAACCTCAAGGATGTCGTTTGCGACTGTTGGTACTGGTGATCGCCGATCAACGAGAACGATCCCGAGGGCGATGTCTTGGGAAATGGCATTTGGATTGGAGTCGCGAAGAGCAGACCGACATGTAGGGAACCCAAGCTCTTTCACAAAGTGGCATACAGTAAATGTGAATTCTCTTGCCTGCGCCCTGAAAAACCTCTCGACGGTTTCAGCAGATTCATGTGGCTTGAAGAAGAAATGACCTAAATATACCGGAACGGTCACAAGCGGTGACCGGAGGCTAATTCTTTGCGGCTTGGATAGTTCAGTTAGGGCGGCGGCGTTGTCTATTGCTGAACCTGTGGTCGCACACCTGATTTCCCCATGTGGACCAGATCCGTTCCTTTGGACTTCCGCAGCCTCTCGGTTGTGGGGAGGCCCTGCCTTCCACGAAACATCGCCAGTGGAGTTCTCATTCTGCACTGAAGGATCCGTCACCGAGTTGCTCGTAGGAGCCATAGTTATTGCTATTGTGTCTCTATGAAACGATTTGTTTTCGATGTCCCTGAGTGTACGATTAGGATTATCTTGCCCCGGTGAGGTGAATGGTAGCCATTTAGGATTGTCCATGAAAATAGGTATATCTCCCGTGGGGTTGTGAGATGCCTTATATTTCTTCGGGCTACGTAAGCTGGCGAGCCCTTCTGGGGGTTGGTGATGACGTTTGCCCGAGACAGACTTTGAAGAATGAGATGATTGTGTTGGAAATTGCTGGGTACATGTGTTTGTTCGTGATATGACATTGGTGGACGCTTCTCTAGGTGTTTGCTCATTCACCGAGGCTGCAACTTTCCGCGTGGTGCCCGGAAATGACGCTGAGCTAGCAGCAGTGTTGCTCAGGGATTCGTCAGTAATATATTCTGGCCCCCCATTTGCAGCTTTGATTCTTTCAGTCCATAAAGCTAGCTCTTCAGCAAGCTCCTCCGCTGGGACTGAACGAGCCTTGTCTGCTAATAGCTGCAGTTCTGAAAATGATATTGCTTCCTCATACGTTCTGTCAAAATGAATTTTCAAAACACGAGGGAAACGAAGGGTATAATATTGCGAATTGGGCGGTTTTTCGAAGCCGCTTCCGAGCATCTCCACAACGAAAGGAGTTCGAAAGACAACATCCATGTCCGGAAACCCCGAACAACCATTGTGCACGTCAAACGGCATGTTGGACCCTGGGCTGCAGGAACAGAATTGGCCTGACTGGTTTAGCAGCTGCATATTTTTGGCACTCAGACCATACCGATCGATAGCATCGACCACTCGAAACCTGGGCCTGGAATTGGCCTTAAGTACGGCATCTTTGTTCTCCAAGCATCCAACATAGAAGCGTGTCCACGAAAGTTTCCCGATATGTCGCAAGGCAGCTGCGTCCTTCGAGTCATACCGGCCACCAATAAGCGCAAAATCTGCAGTGTCCCCCAGACCAGGTATGTAATCTTTCTTCAATTTGATCCATCGGCAATAATAATCATCCACGCACGGTGATAGGATGGCAAAGTATGGCTCATCACAGCCTTTCAATACGTAGCCTTCCCATCGTTCAACAATGCTTCTCGAGAAAACCCTTTCAAGCTCATTTTGTGCACCAGGACGGGTAAAATCTATCACACGCTGTTCTACAATCCCAGAACGACCAGGTATCGAATTCACAGTTTCTTTAAGTAACAGCCTTCGCTTTCTATGTGGCTTCGTTAAACAAATGTCATCATCCACCAAGAGTATATCGAAGAACATTATCATCAAATGCTCATATGATTTCGGCCTGTTTGAGTTAGCAATTGATCCCTTCGATCCCCAAGAAAACTTACTGGGAATCATTATCGGCCCCGATGAGAATTCCAGAACGGGTAATAAATTTGCGCAACTTATGGAAATCAAGAATTCTCTGATCATTATCACTCCAGACAAGTAACTCACCTTCTAGGACACAATACTGAGAAAATTTGCAATCAGGGCGATCTATTTTTAGAGCCTCCCTGAGAACATCACGAATACCCAATCTATCAGCGGTAGAATCCTTCCCACTCTTCGAAAATATCTGGACCCAATTATACGGCTTCGAAAGGTCAATATGTATCTGACAATATTCGCCATCATATTTCCTTTCAAGGCTCATTCTGCGCCGACCTATCATCTTGCAACAATGTTTGATGCTTCTAGCCTTGTAGAACTCAGGACGCCCTACTTTAATACCGATTCTTGGTGTTAGATACCCGAGAGCCTTTGCACTCAAAGTTCTAGCTGCTCCAGGCTCAGGGCGTGGTGGAAAGTGGCTAAGAGGCGTCGATATCAGTAGACTGACTGCAGCATCAAAGCAGTCCTGAAAGAGCAGTAGGTGGGGCAAGAGGAAGTGAAAGTTCCTCAAAACAACGCTGACGGGTAACATGGCCGGCGTATAAGACTTGAGGATCATTCGGGTTAGCCATTTTGCATCTCGGCTATTTAATCTCCGATACAAATTTCCTAGAGTCTCTTCGACATCAACAGCAGTGTATTGTCTGCGGACCCGAGGTCCTGAAAATCGGCATCGAGATGCAATCTTGTTAAGCGCCGCATCAATTTCTTCGGTCGTGACTTCCTGGCCAGGAGCAACGTGATTTTCAGCTTGGCGCATCACATTTTCGACACACTGGCCGAGGTCCTCACCACCGCCAACTGTCCAGCGATCAAGCTGCTCCCTCCTTGAGATTCCAAGAAGTAGACAGCGGGCGATTACACGAGCTAAAGATGCATCCTGCAGCCAGAAGACCCTGTCTATTCTTTTCTCGGGAAAGAGGCATGATAGAAGCGCTAACAGATCTGTATTCTTATCATAGATTCGCTTTTCATAGTTGTTGAACCAGTTGATCACGGTTCTGCTATCCACATCTTTACTTCTTGCTGAACTTGAGGCCTTCAAGGTCCGATTAGACTCAAGCTTTGAAAGCAGGTCACATAGGTATGAGAATCTGAAACCCATCAAACAACATAGAGGGAATAGACAGGCTTGGTAATCTCAGCTTGGATAGAAACGATGAACATCAAGCAATTTGTGACATTAATGTGATCATGAGATTTCACCTTCGATTAGGCAGAAACATGTGCAGGAGGATTGAAGAAAGCGACCATTAAGAAAGACAAAGAAGATCTCTGGCGTCATTTATGATTGCAGTAGTAACCAATGAAACATGAAACATGAAACATGAATTATAACGACTAGCAGCAGTGAATAATAATCTATTTTGAAAGTTTCATTTCAAGTCGATTCGAGAGGAATCGGGTGGTCACGTGCTCATACAACATCATCTTATTATGCCACGTGCCATAATTCATTGCATTGTGCCTACATTGAAACGCTGCATTGGGATTAGTAAAATGTACATGTACATCGAACGTCGAATAGAATACGATTCGCACCGATAAAACGGACACCCCACTAAAAATTTCATAAAGGTTTCGCCAAAGATAGACTTTGGTTCCATTGCTTCGTCCTTGTTCTTCACCTGTATCTGGATAACCCCATAATGCGACGATTCAAATAGCCTGTCTGGACTGCCGAGGTAGATAGGAGTCATTATGTCGTACGTTGGCTGATTTTGAGCCAGCTGCATACGAGCGCTGCATCGAAACAGCTCGTACAGCAATTCAGGAATAACATTGAGCGTGAGGTGTTCACTAGAAGGTACGAAATGACTAAAGTTCATCCAGGCTCCAAGTATTTCCAGTGGTAAATGCCGAATGAACTCATGATGGTCTTTAGCGTACAATAACATCAAGAATGGCTGTACCGTGAACGTTGGTGTTTAAACGAAGCCTTTACCGGAAGATAGTCGGGAGCCAAGATCAATATAAAACGGGAGTAGAGATCTCCTTTAAGACCCTTGTCTATTAACCCATTCCGCAGAAGCTCCTCAGTAAGCGTTACCAATTATCCCCTTGGCATAAATGTTCCATGCCGCTCTGGCTAAGATAGGCTCTGCCGGCGGCACCATGTTCATAACCCCGGTCTCCTGGTCCATGGCGATAACAAGTCCCATAAAAGAATTGATAGCAGTTCCGGCAAGTGGGAGTGTTCTTGGGCTCTGCAAGTAGACATCCAAAGACAGACGGAATGACAGCGCCGCAAAAACATGATACACTTTAGCACTGTACATTAATTCTTGCTTGCCACCAACAGTTTCAATTGCCAGTTTGCTCATCTCATCCGCATCATATTTGAACCACAACGCTTGCCAAACATCGCCGTGTGTTTTGGAGCCGAAAAGTTTGTCTAGACTCTTGCGAAGTTCTCAGCCCAAGAAGCCGCGCTCACCATCTTCTCCTGTCTTCGACGTCAAGTTGAAATGCTATAAATGGGGGAAAGCGCTCTAAAAAAGATATGGCTCGGGAGGGCAATACGGGAGGATGGATCAGATGCGTAATCGCCACTTCGTTTCTCATCCCCCGCGGGCATAAGCATTCACACTTGAGATCCAGTGGAAAGGAATAGGAAACGACTTAAGCTTCAGTTGATTCGATGAACAGCGTAAGATAGTTCAGGGTCTAGATTGTCGGAGTGATCCAGATTTAATATACTTGAGGCTTTATCGAACACGACTACTAAGAGTAGTTCATTACTGTCGTGCCTGAACCTTTTCAAACTCCTTATAAGCTTGCTGGCTTCCTCTGAGACCCCTTAAAAAATTCCGGGATTGGAGGTTATCGCGAACATAAGTCTCTATCATCATGGAATGAATATCTCCAAGCTTGGCTTTGAATTAAATCGTTAGCAATCTGTTCTGCTCGGGAGACTATCGAGCGACAGAAGCCGGTTGTGATCTTCTAACCAGCGGTTCCACTTCTAGAGTCATATCTAGGTGGTGTCATCATCTTACGTCTGATACCTGCTATCATAGTTTGTTTAGGCTTATATCAGCACTTTGTTGGTAGACCCACATATTGACTAAAATACAAATTGTTCGAATTAGCATCTGCCTTCAACTGATAATGGACGTAACTGTAGTGAAGTTGGTGTAGAAGGAATTATATACATGCTAGAAAGTAGGAAATAGTAGTAGAAATGGAAGCTGGAGAGCTATAGGTACTAAATATAGAAAGGAAGGAGCCAAACGGTAGTCGCCATACTCTCCCAAAATTTTTCATCTTTCCTTATCCTCCAACCCTCGGAAAATTCGTCTTGTCAATAGACTTCCTTTGTTCAGTCCTGTCACCATTCCTTGGTTAATGTGAGAGCTCTAATGTAGTTCCCACCAGGTGTTCTTAGTCACCTAAGTTATAATTAAGACCCAACTTAGTCAGCTAAAAGTAGCAGACTAAGTAGCACACAGGATCTTGATTCCTAGATGCTCCTAATAATTTTTTGTACATGAGTAGAAGTACATGTACCTGTTCACATTGATGGAATGAAAGCATTGGTAAGGCGCCTTTATTGAAAAGACTTATTATTAAGTTAATTTTTATGTGGGGTTAAGGAGAAGCTTAGTCACCTTATTGTATAGAATACTATGGTATTTAATTACTATGTTTATAGATCACGAGTGTGCACACTACCCAGATTGGAGCCATGCCCTTAAAGACTCAGATGCATTGATTGTACCATCCTTCACCCGAGCCCTTCTATCACTTAGAAGGATTTTTGTAGAGCTGAACACACACTCGCATTCAGCACTCATTGCCGGGATTGTCAGAATGTCAAATGCCATCCGAGCCAGTGATGGATACTGAGACTCATACCGTGGCCAAAATGCACACAAATTGACCGCCCTCATATGTGAACTCTGCTCGGACTGCTGGCCTTCCGGTCCTTGATCTTGGAAATAGTCCGTGTTGAGGTATTGGTAATATTCACCTTGCCTTGTTTTTGGGCCGAGGCGTTTATTGAAACCCATCGATCAAGTCAGAAGGGTCTCTCTGCGCCGTTGAGTGGAATAAACTAGGGTCCAGACCGCTACTAGCAGCAGCCTTGTCAGTGCCATCCGTGGAGCTGGAGGAATCCTTATACATTGTTCTCCGTATATCCTCAACGCTCATTTCAGCTTCTGTAATTTGTTCAGGGCACTTTTCCCAATGCACCTTGAAATGATCTAATTTGTGCTCAGGATTCAGAATAACTGCTCCAGCATAAAACAGAGACTAAACCAGCGAGGGGTGATACTTGCGAAGCTTTTCTAGGCAGCTGTTAATGGACGCTGGAATATGCATCATATCAGTTATAGCACATTTATGAGAAGACTTTTGAACAGCTCCCTTGGCTCTCTTTGTTGGGTTTTTGACCTGCTTTGCCTGGGGCGTTAATTCAGTTCCTTGCCGAGAGGTATCCGTTAGTTCAGTGCTATACCCCTCTCTTTTTATCTCGAGTCCATTGAGTAAGAAGTCGCAGGCAGTGCTTCCCATGTTGATCCATAACAAGCATTTGAAGCAGGGCCTTAATATATCCTGCAGTCACGCTGAAAGCTCGTCTTCTTCAGGCAAAGGTAAAGCATTGGGTGGCTTTTCTCACGCTCATTTAATGAAAATATCAAGGGGGTCTTTTAGAATAAAAGCCCGTTCGATCATAGAAAAAACAGGATTTCGTCTTGCTGTGTTCCGAAGCATGCGTTGGCTACATTTTCACTAAAGTCTAGGTGGAGTCTTCAACTTACTGTTGGACTGTAACTTACTGTTAGGTAATCTTAACATGCACTTCAACGTCGCCCATTTAATTATCAAAAGCGACTCCAAAATGCTGACCGAGAATCTATGAACACGTTGACTTTATATACATGAATAGAGCATTTTGTAGCTTGGAGGCTATACTTGGGCTCTTGACACTATGATAATTGACTCATTCAATAAAGCTTATTATACGTGTACTGCGTTTTGTTGGACGTGACACGTCTATACTGTGACTAAGAGGCTGATTAATTGACTAGACTAGACTAGGACTAGGACGCATGCCGAGCCGCGACGCAAGGCCAGAAAGAAAATCACTTGGCACTTTGTAAATGCTTTTATCCAATCAATACGACGCATTTTAAATTTTAATTTAGTAGACAAATTTCTTTGGGATATGTTTCATCTTGAATATTTTAATTAGAACATGCTGGGGTCTGTTTATTTGCGCGAGAAGTTTTGCATTCAAGAATGGTTCATCATGATCATTAACTTGTCCCGGCTCTAAAAATCTAAATGTTTATCGATTCTCTTTATTTTGAATGTGGGAAACCACCTGATTATGGGTTGTTGTTGATGCTATTTGGCACCAGTTTTATTAAATTTGCTCTTCGGTAGTACGGTGACCTGGCTCGCCAAAAAAATTTTTCACCGCCTTTAAATAAAGCGACTGCTGTGTATACTTACCCGAGGTATAGACGTTGAGCAAATGAGACGTATCGCGGTGAACGCTATCCCCACACCTGATACCTTACAGCCTGATGTCTTGGAATTTTGAATGTTGTATATGATATATAGACGTTAATAAGCAAAAATGGAGAAGGCGTATTGCAGACCTCAAATTCTACCCCACATCCGATAAAGCCTGACGTCTCAGAGGGTTGAATGCTTGATGGGATATAGACGTCAGGAAAATGCAGAAAACGTATCGCAGACATTAAATGCTACTTACATATCTAGTAGAATACTCGACATTTTGAAGCTTCCCATGTACCTTAAATATAGGCCTCTAGCTATAGCCGAATATGATTTTAATCGTCTATCTTTAATAATGGTTTAGTGTTTTCCCTACCGTTGATTTACCGTGAAGATCTCAAACCGGGCTAGCAGCCATTATTATTGACTAACCGTGTATGTATGGTAAAGTGGAACCCGCATGAGCTGGTATGGGTTGCAATTAAAAGAAACACAGAACGTAAATATCATGGTACATTGTAGGTGTCAAACGCCAAACCACTCCAGAAGCCAAGTTCTCAAATGCATTAAACGAGCACAGTAGCCGGGAAGCTGAAAGTCAAAGAATACCCTGCTTTTGCAAACTGGTAGAGGTCATTAGCATTCTCACCCGGGGAAAAGAGCATTGTCACTGAAAGGAGAATGACATACTCTAGGTAGATTCTTTCTGGCATGACATTGCCTTCAGCATCCTCCATTTGTACAACATTTTCACGACCATCTTTTTCCTTTTTCCGATCCTGCTCCAGCTTCTCCCAGAGACGAATGGCATCCTCGATTCTGGTAATTTCGCGAAACAAGTTGGTTTGCTGAGTAATTCCAAGGCATTTAAGCCCATATATGTGCCTTGCCTCTGAGAAGTGCTTATCAAAGGCGCGACGACCCATATACACAAAATTCCCGCAGATCTCACATGGAAATTCAACTCCGAGACCGTGTAGTTTATAAAGCCAGTATGGAATTGGCTTCCCATCCCAGGCAAGAGGCAATTTAAGAGGATTGTAAATCTTCTCATCTCCCTCACTGTCCGAATCATCACCACGACGGGTAGCGCTGGCGGGAGCCTCTGCGTCCGCCATCAAAGCCTCAATTTCCATTTGACGTTCACGCTCCGTCATACCCTGCTTTCGCTCTACGTTGACTCGTGTGGCCTGTCGTTCCGGCTGCAGAGCTTTTGCGAGGGATCGGATTCGATGTTCACGTTCGGCAACTGCACGCTCCTTCAATCGCCTCATCGAATCATCGATGGTACTCGATCGCCTTACCTCAGTGTTGTCGACAACACCCCGAAGCTTGGTTCGGGCTTCCGTAGCACGAATGTGTTTCTTGCCAATGAGGTGGCTCCGGTACACATTCTCATTCTTAAATTCCTTTTCACAATCGGCGCACCAAATACCTTCACCCGTTCCCTCGGTTACTGGCCCGCTATTGCCGTTCGCAGCAGTTTCTTCGATCCACCCGGGAATCTTATTTGACGCCCATCGCGTTTCAAAATCCTCTTCAAACTCGACAAACAGCTTGTGGACATCTTGTAGCGGCCTCGCCCGTTTAATAAAACTCTCCAGATACTTTGCTAGATCGCCAACATATCGGAAATATTTATCTGACAGCTTGTTGGTTCTCCGAATCGGGAGCTGGGGAGAGGTGAAAATATCAAACAGATCAAGGTACTGTATGTATGTGAGCCTTTTAACACCAGGGAGATTCAAGTAATCTTCGTGGAGCTGGGTGAGGTCCAGGAATTGCCCATAAGCTTCCTCGCCTGTAAATGTAGATTCAATGTCCACTCCCATAAGTTCGCCTTCTGCGGGATGCCGGCGCTTATAAGCACGCTCGAGATTTTCAACGGGCTCATTAGGGTATCGCTTGTGAAAATCCTTGATTTCCTCTAAGCGCCTATAGAACTCTTCGAATGCATCGCCTGTCGAAATAGCTTGCACTTCCTTTGCCCGCAATGTCTCCGTATCTTTGTAAATATCGAATAATCTTCGTGATTGCTCTTCGATGCGATTCAAGAAGCCCGCGATTTGATGGTTACGAGTTAAACGTTCACGAATCTATACAGACACTGTCAGCAATTCATAACTAAAGCGATTTGGACGTGTGTATACATTTCGCGGCTCCTCAGACACTCGGTCCGCTATTCCCTGCTCTAATCGCTCTAAATCTTCGTGAATGAATCGCTGGTCTTCGAGCAACATGGTGCAATGGAAGAAGAAATTTTGGGCTTTTTTCTTGCATATCAAAGAATTTTGTATGATTGGAACCGCTAACGCCAAGGCTGGGGCTTTTAGACTTCACCATTATCACGTGACGACTCCTCTCAGCGTGCAAAACTTTAATCATTTGGTGAGAAGCTGCTTTGAGTCTATGGTCAACATTCTTAAAGATCAACTGTTTGGTCTTTTTGTGACATATACAAGAGATTTACTATGGCTGAGGGACTGGATCGACGCGCTGATGGTGAGATTGACTCAAGCTGCTTCTTAGAAAGCACACTGACACCACCAATAGAGCGCATGGAATTTACGACCTCGAAAGAGGTCACCGTTGCACCAACCTTTGAGGATATGCACTTGAAAGAAAGCCTTCTTAGAGGAATCTATGCATATGGATACGAATCTCCTTCCGCGGTGCAAGCCCGTGCTATCGTCCAGATTTGCAAAGGACGGGATACCATCGCCCAGGCACAGTCAGGTACTGGCAAGACCGCAACGTTCTCAATTAGCATCCTACAAGTTATTGACACCGTTGTCAGAGAGACACAAGGTATAGCTAGTTACCATCTCTTTTCATTTATTTGTTTTATTTTCTAACTTCGGTTTCTAGCTCTCGTCTTGTCCCCTACTCGTGAACTTGCTACTCAAATTCAGTCTGTTATTATGGCACTTGGGGACTACATGAACGTCCAGTGTCATGCCTGTATTGGTGGGACCAATGTTGGTGAAGATATTCGAAAGCTTGAATATGGGCAGCATGTTGTGTCAGGGACTCCGGGAAGGGTTGCAGATATGATCCGTCGCCGCCACTTGCGCACTCGGAACATTAAGATGCTCGTTCTGGATGAAGCTGATGAACTCTTGAATAGAGGGTTTCGCGAGCAGATTTATGACGTGTATCGCTACCTCCCTCCTGCGACTCAGGTTGTAGTTGTCTCCGCCACTCTTCCATATGATGTCCTTGACATGACTACCAAATTCATGACAGACCCCGTGCGTATTTTAGTAAAACGTGATGAGTTGACACTCGAGGGACTCAAGCAATACTTTATTGCAGTGGAGAAAGAGGAGTGGAAATTCGATACGCTCTGCGACCTATATGACACCTTGACCATTACTCAGGCAGTCATATTCTGCAACACTCGCCGCAAGGTCGACTGGCTCACTGACAAAATGCGTGAGGCTAATTTTACTGTGTCTAGCATGCATGGAGAAATGCCGCAAAAAGAACGCGACAGCATCATGCAGGATTTCCGCCAGGGTAACTCGCGTGTGCTCATTTCCACCGACGTCTGGGCTCGTGGTATCGATGTCCAGCAAGTGTCTCTTGTAATAAACTATGATTTACCCAGTAATCGTGAGAACTACATTCACCGCATTGGTCGGAGTGGGCGGTTTGGGAGAAAAGGCGTTGCAATTAACTTTGTAACCAGTGAGGACGTGAGGATTCTCAGAGACATTGAGCTCTACTATTCGACCCAAATCGATGAGATGCCTATGAACGGTAAGTGAGCCATGCGTGCTTACCTTATATCACAGCTGACTGAGTTTGTTAGTCGCGGATCTTCTTACTTAACTATCAACAAGTTGAGGTGAAAAGAGCTCTCTCCTTGCAAAGCCATGTAATTAGCAGTAACCAGCTTTGTGATCTGTGTCTGGCCTTGTTTGCTTAACGTGCATTGGTATCTACTCCACCATTGAGCGTGCTTTTCGAGGCTTCGAGAGCCGCAGCACGGCGAAAAATTGTGTGGAGGAGGTGGGGGGCAATACTAGAATGGTGAGGCTCGATCAGAGGAATTCATGAGTCCCATGTTCTCTCTTGATTTCGATGATATCAAATGCTAATAAGCTCACATTTCGGCGCGCAACATAGGCAATTTATCGTATTCTGTATTCGATCAAGAGTGCTTCTTAACTTTCACCCAAGCTAAGTCTATGGTCTCACTTTTCCTAGCCCACAATCTCGGAATGGCCAAGGAGACGCGCACTAATTCTATCCGAAAAGTTCGATGGGCGTCAACATCATTTTTGTACGTAGGGCTCTTGAGTATTAAGTGACGGGTTTGGGCACTTGGGTAAGGCTGCGGCCGGTAGTCAAATAAGAGAATGGTTCTTTCAGTGTCATGCATCATATCATGGTAATGTGAGCCTTATTCAATGTCTGACTAACCATAAAACTATGGGAAATAATACCTCCATGAAAATGTATAGCATTGAAGAAAGATTCATAATGCTGGCTTTCAACGTAACCTAATAAATCTGTAGACTCAGGCAGAGTATCCCATTGCACCCGTTATTAAGTACGATTTGTGTCTCCTGTCCCTCTCTTGAAACATATGCTTTTTTGGTCTTTTAGGTAGGTATTCAGTACATAGGTACATACACAACCTACCTAAGGCGATTGCCGCGTATACATCTTATAAAATCGGTACACCACGACCTGCCTGTGTGTATGGTAGATTAATGTAGCTAGCCAGCCGGGTTTGTTCATTTAGGCAGACACAAGGCGCCAAGGTACCTAGGCAGTATTTATTATTATATAGATAGATGGACGAGTGATGAATCCCCGTTACCATACATACCATGTAGGTAAGTAGGTAGTACATATGCAGAATACCTAGTTAAATAAGGAAAGGAATTTGTCTCGCTGGGCAGAAAAGACTTATTCGAATACATGTCAACTGCTGCATAGTATGTATATATAATTTAGATGTGATAGGATAGATGTGGGTTAGTAGGAAAGAGGAAATTTATTTTATTGGTAACGTTACGTTTTTCAAGATCTCGCAAGCATGCTCTGTACTATATAGTATAGAGTATAAGTAGGATGTAGTACATTGTATGATATGATGATGATAATTGATTAGGTGCCTCTCGGATAATCCGACCTCATCATCTTGAGGCGAAACAAATTCACGGCAACTAACGTAATGATAAGCTGGGGCAATAGCTAACGCGAGAGCTGCTTAAACGGCTATGTAAATGGCTAGAAGCATGGATGCCTATCTTAGGCGAAGGCTGAGGAAGGATCCGGAAGGCGGGGGTATCAATTTATGAACAAGACATGCTATTGCTTATGAGCAGTGAACTCGGGGTATGCACATGAGTTTTGTTATTCACAATGGCCAAGGAATATGCAAAGCCCAACAAAAATCCAACTAGACTTGAGAGGCAGGCCATGACAGAAGTCTTCAAGTCACTGCTTTGGGGTGCTCTAATGTAGTGATCGAATTTCAAGAGTCGTTTATATGACATGAGAGAAAAATGAAGTGTATAGTCCGATAGAAAAAAAACCCCACTCCGCCTACCTAAGCGTTGGTCGCCATCCTATTCACCAAGAACAAATGAAAATTAATCTGAAGCTGACCGACGATGCAACGATACAGACATGGATGCGCTGATAAAAATAAAAGAAGAGTCGTTGCCGCTGTCTTTACCATATTAATATTTCACCCAGAGTGGCAAGGATGAGAAATATATATCGTGTAATCGAAAGGGTCTCCTCGGATAGAGAGTGATTGTGGTCAGGCTCCTAGGCCTGACATAAAGGCGTCTTGTTTAATCTTATTAGAGACTTGTTGTTGACCGTAAAGCGCTTATTCGGGTGAGCCCATTTGAAGACATTATCCTTCGTTTACCGGTAGCTGTGACTGCGGGAGCCTCTCGAGTCCAACTGTACTAATTGTTAGACATGGGTTCCCATTAATCGCCAGGCTTCCAACGAAACATACATTCGGACGATACAGTCATCACCAGCAGAAGCAAACATTCTGGGATCAGCTGGGTTCCATGAAACCGTAGTTACACACCCGGATCTATGGCCTTCTAAGGTCTCCAAGAGAGCACTATTTCCCCTATGCCAGATATAGACTCGAGAATCTGACTACAGTCAGTGGAACGAACAAAACGCAGTTGAAGCCTGAGGTCCTTACCTTCGCTACCGCTCACGATAAAGTTTTCCCCGGCACCTCCAAACGCGCTCCTGATGATGAATTTTCCTTGTCTCTGGCCTCGAAAATGGCGTACAACCTCCGTTGTTTCAATATCGATAAGTTGTATCTGGCCGTCTGCAAGATTCACTAGCATATACTTCGAGTCTCGACTGATTGTAACCGAAGTGCAAATTGTCTTTAATTGCATGCAATATTCTTCCTCGCGAGTGTGAAAATTATATACGTGGATTTTACGACCCTCATCGGATGCGATCAAGCGTTTCCCATCTGGAGTTATAGCGCATTCGAACACTCTATAACCACTGGGCCACGTATACAGAGCAATACCACGTATGCTCCAATGACAAAGCTGAGATTTGTCATCGAGAGAAGCTGTTACAAAAGACTCTCCATCTGCTGCCCACGCAGCTGCGGTAACAGGTTGGCCGTGGTGATTAATTGTCAAAAGACAGCGTCCAGTCTGGAGGATTGAGAAGCGTAAGTAAAGGGATGGAAAGAGCGGAATGTTCTCTTCTCACCTCAACACTCCAAACACGGGCCTTGTAATCCTTCGAACAGGTGATTATTTTTGAATCGTCTGGACTCCAGGATGCATTGACTACAGGTTCATTATGCTCCAACAGTTTGTGAATGACGGTGAAGGTACTGGTGTCGTAAATGATTACACTCTGGTCCTTGCTGGCGGTTGCTAATTTCGAGCCATCGTGTGAGAATTGGACATACCAAACCTCATCAGAATGCTGAGTAAGCTCGAGGCTCGGATGAAGAGGGAAGTCGTTCCGCTCACACATATGATCTGAATATAACGAAGGCGAATATGGCATGTTATGGTAGAGACATCGATTGATTTGGTTCTGTTTCACGTGATCGAGTAAGATTGCCAAACGGTGCTCGGGTATCATGACAGAAGGCGATATTGATTCTGTAAGAATTTCAATCGATAGGCCCTCGGGATAAGTCGACCCAGGAGGACTTACTTGACAGTTCAGTTAATAACCGCTCTCTGGAAGGACCTACACCATCCCATCCAGACTGCTCACGAAGATGTTCAGGAGGACACATAAGAAGGCTAATGATTTTAGAACAGAATCTTGATAGCACGTAACGTTGAGACTTACCTAGAGAGAGCATGAAGTTGAGGGATATTATGATTCAAGGGGGTCAGCTCCTGCCGAAGAACCATCAAAGCCGCTCCTAGGTCTCGCGCTTCCAATAGCTCCAGGAACTTCTGCTGCCGTAACAAGAACAACATTTCGTTTTTGTTTGCACTCTCTGCTAGCACTAACTTCTCCCAGCGTCGTGAACTCAATGAGCTGCCACTGAGAGACTCTTCATCTGGCCGAAATGACTCCAGTAATATGTGCTCTGCCTCTGTCCATTGTCCATCAACCACAGCACTTCTGAATGTAGCAACGGCTGGACTCTCTAGTTCATAGCCACTTTCGCGACTTAAAGCGGTCGCGGCCCCATTGTATCCCAAGTCATATAAGCTTTGAATTAATATTCTGGTTACCTCCTCCCTATCATGACCGAAATACGTAGGGCCCCTGGAGGGTGAATGAGCGGATCTATTCCTGTGTAAATGCCCGTTTGACACGCCGTGAGTTGACGACTGCCCATTCAACGCCCCGGAAATGGCAGACTTTCTCAGAGAAGATGCAACCAGGCCATTCGATGCCTCGGAACGACCATTTGCACTTGCACTTGACGAGCCACCATCGGACCGCATATTTGCCAGTCGCCTGCGCTTTGCAGATGGTGGCTGGCCTTCTGGGGGACCACGTTGTCGAATGGCACTTCGCTGCACAGATACACCGTCACCGGCAGACTGTCCCTGTCCAGAAATTCCTGTCTCAGTAATACTGCTGCTTGATGTATCGGGGGAAGCGGGGCGGCGGTGGCGAAGAGAAGCTACTGAGGATGATGAAGCAGAGCTAGGCTCGGGCTGCTGACTGACGTTGGCGGGGAGTTGAAATGGTTCACGGGTTGGCGAATAGAGAAGAGCTGTGGCGAGATTATTGTTCTCGGGGCTAGCTGCGGAAGACGCCGCAGCGGAACCGCTGGTAGCAGGAGATTCTGAGGGACCGGGAACCGCTGAGGTGGCTATATAAGGGAGATGGTTGTCTGCCAGATCGGATATGAAAGACCTGCCCTTTGGCCTGGCTCTGTATCAGAACCAGGCGGGCAGGGCTCAACTGGAGATCGGATGTACACTGCCCTGAGGTTCGGCTAACAGCTGATCGTAGGTGCAGCCGCGTCGGTTACCTGCTTAATGATAAAGAGAGCAAGAGACTAGGGTGGAGTGGAGTTAGTGGCTTGAGATGTAAGATCAAATGTCACTCGACCGCTTCACGAGGGACTATGCATTTGCATATCTTGTCAGTTGTTGAAGCTAAGCAACGAGTGTAATGAATGGGCTTCCCCGGAAGCTGCTGCGTGATATTCAAGGAGATCGTCAGGAGAGGAAGCCAGTTCTAGAGTCCGAGACACTCAAGTTATACTGACGGGGTAACGATAGAACACACCTTCGGTCGATCGGAGAGCAGGAATGCCGATTAACTGAAGTTGTAATGTTGGGGGTGACGTTGAGCTGGGGTGGGTGTCGTTGGTCATTGACATTTAAGGGTATCTATCTATCAGTGGGTAGTTTTAAAGGCCGTAGGCTTATATGATACTACGACACATAATCATAATAATAAGCTCATTGGTAAAATAAGGATGGCAAGGGTATGTTATGTATGATATTTGATGTATGTACAGTGGTTACCTGTATATAGTTCTTGCTCCCCTCTACCCGGCTCCCTTAATATACTATTTTATCTCAAGTGAGGGGGGGGTCTGCAAGTTCATCTTCGAAGAGATACTTTATCTATCTTACGTGCTAATAAGTCTTCTATCGATTACACCCTGACGCATGTTATTCGGTGATTTGCCGATTGATTTTTTGCTTTCAAGAACTTTGGCATTATTGGGCCGC
Source organism: Pseudotulostoma volvatum (assembly GCA_019804575.2). Classification (NCBI taxonomy): domain Eukaryota; kingdom Fungi; phylum Ascomycota; class Eurotiomycetes; order Eurotiales; family Elaphomycetaceae; genus Pseudotulostoma; species Pseudotulostoma volvatum. Next base: position 20,923 of record JAHQZX020005531.1, read on the forward strand.
GTCTTTGTGAAAACTGCAACTGTTAAGAATAAATACTATTCTGTACATACATACTTGGCAAACTGCAGGAGTAGCGACTTGTCTTTCCACCATTAGCCGTGGCATCTTCAGAGTTGCTCAGCTCCGGGGGGATTGGTATCCTGATATCAATTATATATGGAGCCTAGCAAATGATGAGCCGGTAGTAATCATCTGAACATCTCCGGTAATTCAATAATCAAATCATGTTGCAGCCATTTACCCAGCCAGGATGAATGGTGTCATGCTACCTGAGATAAAACCATCACGGGATAATCATTTTATTCTTTCTCCCCGGAAGGCGGTTACAAAATAAGATATTCCCGGGTCTATCTATGATGAACTCTTGGTGGTGACCTATGAGTCATGACCTTACCTGAAACAGCGCAGCAACCAATATCTTAAATCGGCGATGTACTCTCCCGATAGTAATAACTATTATCATTCCTGCCCTGGATTTTAGACTTGCAAATGAAGAAGTTGTTTTTATTAAAACTATAATACTGCTGATTATGTATACATATACATGTATGTGCTGTACGATACATTACATGTAACTACCTAACAAGGACTGGACCGGATTAATGGTTAATCCGGTCCGTCCTGCATGTTTTGCTTATTCCGAGGCCTCTCTTCATAATTTTGGGTTATGTTTTGGGTCGCGATCATGGTGCAGCTGCTGAAGCCTCTGTTCAACTAATATCGACATCGACATGAGAAGGACAACTTTAAGATTTAGTGGAGTTTATTTCTATTCGGGGAGGCAAAGAGCTTAAAAGCTAGCGACGTATACAAGGCCTAGATTGGACGTGATCCGGAGGACGAGGACGTACTCGAGTATTGGAATTCTCGTTTTCCGTCGCAACCGGATCGGGCTCCCTTTACCAGCATCAAAGTAGAAGAGCCAGAGAGCCCCAAATATCCCTGATCGAAAACGGCAGCGGAAGGTGCTCTGGAGAAATGCAAGCACTGCTACAAATGACGGCCTAGCTGAGACTTTCTTCAGTTACGGCAAAAATCGAACTGGCTTCACCAAAGATGAAGACAGCCATGGCTGACCGCCACGCGAGAGGCTGTCCAGGAGTTTTGAGAGGAGGGGTAATACCGTACAAATTACGACGCAGTTGCCTACTCGACTACGCCACCAAGATCATTCCGTCTAGATTTCGGCGATATCACACAATTTATGGTGCTCGAAATAGTTGGACTGCCGCACGGAATATGACCATTTTTTAGAAGTGTTGAACCCCTCTTAGAAGCGCTAGAAACCGTCTTAACCCAGGTATAGTTGAGATGAATGAGTGCGTTAGATCTTGATTTAAAAAAGAGGAATAGGAACCGTAGAAGCACCAAGGCTCTACAGATCAAGGGGAATCAATTTTGGAGGTGGCAAAGATAGCGCCGGCGAAGGAGGTGGAAGGAAGAGAAAACTAGGATATTGATGATATGCAGGATAGCAGCGAAGGGACTCCCCTACTAGAGTTAGAAAAGCTAGGAATCTAAAAATGGAGAAGAGCAAAGAATCAGTATGGATAAACTTACATAGGTGCACTACTATCATAGTGGAATAAACCGTGCAACCTAAACACATACCAAGGTAGTAGGGTCGTAATTGGGCAGAATATGTGCTCCTAGACTGCTATAGCTACAACTTATATACTGATAGGGCGACTGTCTAATAGATAAATAAGATATTATTGTGCGGGGATATGGCTGCCGTTAAAGGATATAATACGGGTAGAATACAGGAACACCAGACTACCAAATACAACAAGTTAGCACATTTTATTATGGTCATCAAGTTAACTCACAAGTGGATCTGCAACTGCATCACTGACTGGGTAACGCTGCCGTAACGGTACCTGGCGGTAAGGCTGCTAGGATGATACTCGAGCGACCTGAGCGGAACAACTCTGACTTCTATGTAGTAGGAGGTACAACACATACAGTAGATGTTGACAACAGTTCGAAAATTTCGACGCAGACGACTCCTATCATCTCCAAACCCACCACCACTGAGGACTTAAATCTGCGTGGAATCTCCATAGGTCGAATTACATTTGGTATGATCCCCCCACAACTTCCCGCCTTGATCAAATGTCAGACCCTTTATGTATATATACATCATTTCTGACCGGCTTTTGCGGTCAATTGGACGACTGACCTTTCAACGTCTCCTTAGAAGCGTTTGCTAAATACATGAAGGGCTTGAATCATCACGACTGATTAAGATACTGACTTTTTAAGATGTCTCACCGGAGAGCGCATAGAAACCGCAATTGCAGCAACTTCTAGTCATCAAAATCTTGCAGACTCTGTCCTAGCAATGCTTCTTTCGCCATGCCCAAGTCTGCCACGGGAGACTAGAAGTCGGTGAGAACGGGGGGCGAGACTATTCATTTGGGAAGACATTTAGAGGCAGAGCTGAACAACAGCCACCATGATCCCATTACAGCCTGGGTGGCAGTTCTATGAACAATGAACTCCCCCCTCCGAGGCGGGTTCAACAACCCCAGTACTCCATGTCAAGACTGGGAGCGTTGTCCCTCAGGTCGGCCTAATATTACCTCTTCAACTCCATCACTCGTCGCATGTGTGAGCGCAGACTTGAAGGTTTTTAGGTCACCGGTAAGGGGAAACGTGAGGCTGCCTTCACCACGGAAATCCTGCTCGGTTATCCGATGCTAAGTTTTGTAGGCCTGCCATTGAAGCTCAATATCACAGGCGTTTGATAGTATCGCCGTTCTTGCGTATATTCGTAGGCGAGCCCACTTCTGCTTCCTCTCGCCGGAGGACGCGGACCCCGGCCAGAGTAGATAATTTGTTCACAGAAAGGGGACTTGCTTGCCGTGACAGTGGTGCTTTCCCCACTCAAGCGGGAAAGCATCGGCCGCTACGGCGCATGTTGGCAAGGTGGAGCCGTTTGTTCTTGATTGGGTGCGCCAAATATTTGAGGAATATGTCTTTCCTGGCTTTTAGATATGATCCGACCACGTCTTAAGAAATTTTTTGAATTTCTCCCCTTATTTACCATACATCCCGAATACCAACTACACAAGCGACGACTATGATGTTACTTGTTTCATAGTGTGAAGTGAGAACAATAGGCGAAAGAGAATCTCATAGTCCCATTAGATCGCAACCAACGACAGGACTACGCCGAAGATGACAACGATACATAAAAAGTAGTACTTCTCTTGATGGATTACTTCGTATACACACGACAGAGAGGAACTAGCTGTCTGGGATCTTTATTCAAAAATAAACACTCTGCCCTAACTAGAACGATAAAAGGCATAACAGAATTTAGCGCCACATAAATTTCAGTTTTACATTGAAACCTGCAAAACCATGAAAACCATGTTTCAATAAAACCGGTCGGACAAGGTGTTTCGTTCCATTAAGACAGCTTGTATTGAAAACTCTATCATCGATTTAGCAGTCTTTCTTGTTCGGGCCATCCCTGCAGTTGCCATGGCCACCTGCATACAGCGATGAAAATAGAGGTACTGGGCTCCGCCGTACGAATGTAATTTGTTGGTTGCTAATGTCACAAGTCTCTCCATTTTCTGTGGGAGAATGATGGTTTTTATTTTATTATTTAACATAATTGCTCCCATATACTATCGATAATGACCATTTTATATTCTTCAATCCTCATGGCTTATTAAGCTATCTAAGAACTTTTTCCAAGAATTGAGCTTCGGTATCCGCTACCAGTCTAGCCTAGTTAACCAATGCTATAACTAGCTCTTATCATAGCGAGCGCCATTTCTTTTTGTTGGCGTTAAAGTTAAGTCTATCGGCATATTTGGGGATCTCGGGTACGTACTGTGATAACTAGTACATAATTTATCTCACAGAGAGGGGGATGATCACACGGCGCAAGTCATGTATGAGCCCACCTTCCACTGGGAACTCGTTCAAGATCGGTTATACCTGATTCCTCAGACCATATACGGGGCTGTTACCGAAGTTACGTAGCACTAGTAGGGCAAAAGCTAGTCCGGGTTAGTAAAAGACCAGGGCCAAGGCCTGAGGATCCTGGAAATTCAGGCAATCAACGAGGTGAATACCTTGGCCTGTGAATGATGGCATCGAAATTCTAGAAAGTAAACTTAGAATAGAATTATTTAGATATAGACTTTAAACAAGAACAGTCTGGTGCCTCAATCCAAGGCCTTTTATGTAGCCAATAATAAGTTATTAAAACTATCATACGGCTAAGCTTATGATAGAAAGAAACCCTCTTCCAGTCTACGCTCCATGCTAGTATACACCTTATGTTCTCTTCTCTATAGACACGGAACTGGAAAAGGAGAAAAGGACAGACGTCACTCGCTGGATTGAGAGGGCTAAAATCGACACAATAATGATCCATGTTAAACACGTAACTAGTTCTTATTAAAAGGGAATTCATTCAACCCCCCCGCTAATGTTAAACTCTCTCCGAATGAGCTAAGGCTACTAAAATTTTAGTAACTTGTTAACTAGGTAGCAACCCAAATTCAAGGTATTACTAACCGCCGCGACTACCCGGCCTGGAAGGCCCTGTGATCCGATAACCTATTATTATCATAGGCTCGGAAGACTTGCCGTCAGTATCCTTGTTGTTGGTACTATCATACGTATCGTCTACTATCTAGGCTTGACTGTACTATACCTAGCCTTCACTGCTATGATATATCGTATTCTTACGGTTGCCAGTAGTACACATATGTCACCAGGCCTGCCACACCGAAGCTTCCTCGCTGACAAGTATTAATTCTTGATAGTGTCCACGCCAACAGGATTCTCGCCAGTGGTATCTTCAGCTGTCATGTCCCCACTAATGCTGTAGTAGTTATCCCCGAACATGCTCGCTACCAATAGGGTTAAGATTTATCATTGACCATCATAGTGGAGTTGACCCCTCTCGTATACATACGTATGATAGCACATAAGGTAACAGTTTTTTTAGACACCTTTGTTATTGATGTTGATTCCCTTGTAAATTTTGTACACAACACGATGGATTCCATGCCATGCCCGCCAGCGGCCTCACTGCTGCCCCTATTCGGGTTTGAAGACCCAGAGAGGCCTTTGACCTAGGCCTCGCCGCGTATCTCCTTCCCCCTGCCATATAAATCGTTATCGTCGACCCCAGACCCCCCGATGAGGGGAAAGCACGGATCATACTACTACTACTACTATGCATAGCGATGTCGACGAAGCCAACCGGACTTAATTCGAGACTAAGGAGAGGTATCCCTTGCCGCCATTATTAGCTCGGTTTTTGGGCATGATGGATGACAACAAAGGAACTAGAAGTAGTCCAACAACCAAAATAGTGATCAATGTTCCTTGGTGCCAAATATGGTTTGGTTATACAATAACTAGTTAGTTAATAACCCACGGAGCCAACTGGAGATACCTATTACTTAGCATTCATTTGATGAATCGAATTTGGCTGGGATCGTGGTCATAAGTATAATATTGAGACTGCAGTACGTGGTCCATGCGATTTGAATATATCGCGCTTGATCATGGCCACATCGGACATCCTAGTATGAAACCAGTGGCTGACCAGCTTTCTCAGGTTATATTAATGTACATAGTATGACTGGATGGTTGGTCTACTTATAGGGTCTCCAGATGATTCTCAGAATGATGTTGCCAGCGATTATCTCGATATTTTGAATATATCGGAGCGACAGAGCTCTTACAAATTGACGATATATAGGCTAAAGTCGCGTTTCGTCATTGATGCGGAACATAACAGGGGAGGCTACGATATTTTTATTTATGATTATTAATTATTCGCCGCTTGGTCTTTCTAGAAAAATCTGAAAGTTCGATAATAGATATGTCCAATACAGGTAATAGGGTATAGGGAATGCCGAAGCCACAGACTTCATTCAGGATACTAGTTTAATAACATACTATTCATGTAACTATTTTATTATCTAAAGTTAACGAAAGGGACTTAGGTACACAAAAAAGGTGTCTTGGAATGTTCCTTGCCACCCTTTCGGTGGCCCCGGAGTCCCATAATTGGAATCCATTCATCGCTCGAAGGAGGTGCTCCACCACCCATGTTTTCCTTGGGACCGACTTGAGGAATGGAACCTAAGTCCGTCACCAGTGACGATATCATGATTCATAAAAATTCCGGCTTAGAATCATCTAGACATCAGCCCTGCAATTTATAAAAGAAAGGCCAGATCACCTCTGGCATTAATCTAGCTGCATCGGAAAAAAAAAAAACTTCTTCTCAGAAAGTGCCCGGTAACCATCATCGAGATTGACTACCAATCCAACTTCACATTTTTTCTATTTTCCCATCAAATCTCTCAAGTCCTCCTTACCGGTAAATATGGGCTGCAATTGCGGATCGAGTTGCCCTTGCAGCGGTGCAGGGAACTGCGTCTGTGATAACAATTGTGCCTGCAAGGGCTGTGGGGTATGTATTTTCGGCTGAATGCTTGCGTGAAAACTGGTGATGATGTTAATAAATGATAATGGATGCTGATTGATGCTTGCTTTTCCTGACAGAGATAAGCCAAATTAATTTTCTCGTTCCCGACGCTGAACATGAGGGGGAGGGAAGGGGAATTTGACCTTTGGTTCTGAGGAACAAATCGAGAGGCGTAGTTCCTTGTCTTGACCAGCGCCCATGAAGGATTTGTGCAAAAAATCGGCCGGTAGAGCTCATTGATGGGTTGTGCGAGATCATATGGAGTGCGATCTATCTTTCATATCAGAGTACCGTTAAAGATCATTTCAAATAAACCGAAACTATACTTGCTTCTACAACTTCTGCCGTAGTGTAAATTCATTATTAAGAAATGATTTGATAGAGGTAATGGCAAATAAGCCAAAACTGGATTCGCTTCCTGCAGCAGTGGTAGCAATGAGCATTTTTGCTAGCCCATGAAACTAACGTCTGATACTACCACTCTATATGGCTGATTCAGTTGGCTTAACCATGCTTCGCGGACATGTACCTGGTTTTTATGTATCATAGCTAGTTTGCAGGGGTTTTCGGAATCAAGTGGGGTCCTATTATAGCACTATCGTAGCATTCTTAAATGCCACCAGTTGACCAAATCGAGTGTATTTTGATGGGGTTGTGGTCTCTTCTATCCGATGTGCTGCATCAAGGGTGCTGACTCGGTTAAACCGGTTTCATGATGTGCCAGAGCCTCAAGAAATAAATGAGCCCTCTCTTTAAATGGCAATATCTCATCACCGACCGCTCTCTATCAAATATAGAATGCATTAATCATTCTTGGGCAGAAAGGCCCTATTGACCATAAATTCTGATGAGAAAAGATTAGAATTTGATCCTGTGATTCAATGTCAGTTGACAAATCATCCTTAGGGGAAAAAGGGAGGAAAAAAGTGGAAGAGAAACTTTATTTCTATCTGACCTAGCGGGAGAGGAAAAGAAGGAAAAGAAAAGAAGGAAGGATGGATGTGAGCTTATCTACCCTCGTCCTTCCTGATCGCCCGGATTCTTTTGCAGAGCTGATCCAGAGAACACCGCATCTGTTGTTTATTTGGAACATGGCGGCCTCCTCGCTTGTCCCCTGGACCTGTGCCTGATCTCCCTAATAACTTCAAGCCTTAGGGAGTACCATTGCGTTTCACTGCTACGGCCGGTCTGCTATACGCTCGTCTCCGGTCCATCTCGTCCACAGAAGGACTGCCCTGTAGGTCTTGGGCCCACTCCTGCAGAGAACTTCCACTGTCTTGACCGCCCGACGCATAGTATACTCGGGTGGCCTGGGGGAGTTGAGGTCTGGCCGCTGAACTTAGGCCTGGTTTCGGTGGGTTGATGCTGGAGTGGTATCCTGAGAGGCAGCCTGAGGATGGGCCTGGGATGCCATGGTAAATAGCAGGGGGCCGCCGGATAGCAAGGGCCGAGATTGGCTGGATGAAACCTCCGCACCGCTCGTCCCCCGAACCGCACCGAGGATGGCATGGAGTTGTTGTGTCATAGCCTGCTGCTGTCGTGCCATAGTTTGCTAAGATGCTGCTAACGAATTGGCTAACACCCGCGGAAAACAATGGTCTAGACTTGGCAATTGACACAAGTATATTTTAGTAGAGCAGATAGGGGAGATAGATATACGGAGCATAATATTATACTGTGTCAGTTGCCAAGTCTAGACCATAGTTTTTCATGGGTGTTAGCCAATTCGCTAGCATCTCAGTGATTTCCTCCCTTAACTAGCTAATATGACATGCATGGATTCTGGTAGGCATGATGCGGACGCGGATGATGTGGGTTACAGAGTTGTAATGAATGCTGTTGAAGGCAATAATTTGTCAGAAATATATGGGAGGGATTTTTGTTTTCGTGTCCTTGTAGGTCACGTACTGGGGCAGCCTTCGTTCGACCTCTCCATCCCTATCTAGTGAATATGCAATATCAGAGCCATCAGATGCTTTGACATTCTCATATGTGAAGTTGATACCCGCCAGACCCTTTGGCCTGTAGGATAGCAGGGTGTGTTAAGGCTCAGTGAATTCAAAGCTAAGTGCAATTCATTTGCTGGATCTGACGTGTAGTTTAAAGGAAGCGTGGTTGAGTGAAACTTCATACATAGCAAGCTAATTTACGGCCCTGCAATCCGGTGCTAAGCTCTTTCGGGGTTAGGGTCGCACGACATCAATTATTAGGACTTGCTGAAGTTTCAAAAGTGACTGTGACTTTAGATACATCCTTGTCCGATGGGATTATGGCTGCGCCGGGTATCATGCCTTAGGAAGAGAATACTAGTCTACTACTGTATAATGGCCAGAGTGCTTTTAGAAAATATGCTGGAATTGGCTTGGTATAGGAATCTATATCACATTAGCCTCAGTCATGTTTGAGGATTGCTTCTGATGCCTTTAGGGCACCCGTAATGGTAAAACAGATGGTGGGTGATAAGGCGTAGAGGATCTATGAAGTTCAGCATGGTTTTCGGAATCTCGTTTACATCATTGAGGTCACACACCGCCAATGCTTTGGATAAAGCTATCTTTTCCTCTTCTGAAACCTTCCCCAGCTCAGCCACTCCCGATATTATCAAGGCTGGTGGCCCGGCAGGCATGACCATCAAACTAAACCACAGCATCGGATCATCTCCAAGCAGACGTGTGTTGCGAGCAACCAAGTATACGGTCGAAATGCTTAGGCTACATTTACCACAATTAATACGAATCTTAAGGCAGGATTGTGTGAACACTTACACCGGCCACATAACTAACCGTATGATAAATATTGTGAGGATTCCTTTCACAGCGACTTTGCCTGATGACTCACTGGCTTTCATCTTCTCCAGGCTGACACCAAGCTTGCAACCAACCATAAATACTTGTAGACTTGTAAAAAGCCCACCAATATTCTCAATACTTGATGTCAACCAAGCGTTGAATATGCCGCCTTTTTCGTACGGTTCAAAGAAAGCCGTGTGAAGTTTAGGTACAAGACCCAGAATCGCGCCAGTTATAGTGCAGATGATAGCCACGTCAACGAACGGGGAATCATAAGCTGCCAGCTCTTGCTTCATATTTTTTGGAAAGAGAGATAAAAGATATTTTCCGATGCCTTTCAGTCGGCCACCAACCTTCCCGCTGACCCATTGTGCCCTTCCAGGTAAAAGAACTGTTTCCTCATCAGCATGCTCCTCCTGACTTGGGCCATCGCATGAGTGTTGGGCCTCCGGTTGGTTAGGTTCGGTTTCGCCTCTTTCCTCTCCTGGATTATGGTTGGAGACATCCTGAAGCATTCGGGGCCCAGCTATATAAGCAATGACCTTGGTGGTCACGGCACACGCGAGAAAATAACTCTGTGCTCGTCTGACCGACTCAGACATTGGTTCGTCATGAACAATCAATTTGAAAGTCCCGACGCTTTTGAGTGACTGGAGCAAAAGAAGTGGAAGGGAGGTTGTATTGTTGAATGAGCATGCTGGCGTTACCCATGGTGGGAGTTTTAACAAGGTTGTGATCGCATGGCCGAGAAGAATTGATAGGGATGTGTAGAAGATAGCCCAAGCTAGCGCCATCGACGGACGTTAGCTATCATCACGCGTGGCATTTTAGATCAGATCGTCTGGAATCACCTAGGACAGGGATATAGTTCAGAGCGTTTCCAGAATGCAATTGGTCTCCTAAATTGATGATTAAGAGGGCCGGGAAAAAGAGCTTAACACAAATTCCAGTAACATCATTGATTGAGGCTTCCTGTATCAATTTGAATCTTCTAGCCAGAACCCCATAGCTCAAAGTCAAGAGCACAGAGACGCATGCTTGCAAAGCACCTAGAAAGGGCGAGATGATACCGTTTGCAGCCATAGAGGTCGAGGACAGAAATGAAAGTACGAAGTTCTCATATGTTTATTTGAATGGACTCAAGGGTCCACTTGAGACTGAATTAAGGGATAATAACATCATCCTGACGCGGTACAGCGACCTGCAGAGGTACCATTAGGGATTCTTATCCGTGTGAACAACAATATGGACGCAGCTGGAGGTGTTCTTTGGCCAACCTTGATGAGTGATTAGTATTATTGCACCACTGATTTGGTATGTATGTACGTATGTACTGTACTACACATGTACCGCTATAGAATGCCACAAAGTTGAAAGTGCATCTCAGGACGGGAATATGGCTGGCTGCATTATTCATGCTGTAAGATGGGCGACTCGACATTGGCATCCGGCCTGGCGTAAAGTGACGTAGAAGAGAATAGGTATGTAAAAATACTTGTCCGGTTTGATTACTACTCTCGTCGTTCGACATATCTTCTTGTGTGATATTATTATTATTACTACTACTTATCATACGTATCCTGACAGTATAACTAACTGATCAAGGAGCATGCATGCTACAACTAGGCCTTGGGACTCTTCGTTTGAAGGTTCGGCCTTCGCTCCTGGACTTGATTGAACACGCCAGTTTTGGTCTTGGTCTTGTTGGGTCATCTCCGCCTCCGCCTGGGACCTTCGACGATCAGATCCCACTTCTTGACTCGCCCACCTCAACCAGGAGCTCGACTGGTATCGAGACCCCCCTACCTCTTTCGAGTCCTCCCCTTTCTTCTCCCCATCCGCCCGCCATGCCTCCTCAAGGCAAACAAAGAAAGTTTCTGGAATTCGCGGAAGATCGATATGGCTCTATCTTCTCTGTTTCTGGGCCTGTCATCGTGGCGGAGAACATGATCGGCTGTGCTATGTACGAGTTGGTGAGTACTCATCTAGGGTCCTTCCTTCGGGAATGTTCTGAACCTGAGATTCCAATTCGTTTGTACACATTTTAGTGTCGTGTCGGCCATGATCAGCTTGTCGGAGAGGTCATTAGAATCGATGGAGACAAGGCGACGATCCAGGTTTACGAAGAAACCGGTATAGTTAACGATCTTTCCCGCGAATGAATCAAGGGAGTCGGATGGGTACTGATGCTTACCCATCGCTGCAGCGGGCGTGACCGTTGGGGACCCCGTCATCAGAACGGGCCAACCTCTCTCCGTGGAGCTCGGTCCCGGTTTGATGGAGACCATCTACGATGGTATTCAGCGGCCATTGAAGGCCATTTCTTCCGTGTCTGACAGCATCTATATCCCTCGTGGTATTGCGGTGCCGGCTTTGGATCGGGAAAAGAAATGGGACTTCAAGCCAGCCAATTTTAAAGTGGGAGACCATATCACTGGAGGCGATATCTGGGGCAGCGTGTTTGAGAATAGTTTACTGAACGATCACAAAATCCTCCTCCCACCTCGTGCGCGAGGCACTATCACTCGGATAGCGGAGGCGGGGAGCTACACCGTCGATGAGAAGCTACTAGAAGTTGAATTCAATAACAAGAAGACGGAGTTCGGCATGATGCACACCTGGCCTGTTCGGGTTCCGAGACCGGTGAGCGATAAGCTCCCATCGGATTCCCCTTTCGTCGTCGGTCAGAGGGTACTAGACGCTCTTTTCCCTAGTGTCCAGGGTGGCACCGTTTGCATCCCGGGTGCTTTCGGTTGTGGAAAGACCGTCATCTCTCAAAGTATCTCCAAGTTTTCTAACAGTGATATTATCGTCTATGTCGGCTGCGGTGAACGGGGCAATGAGATGGCTGAAGTCCTGATGGACTTCCCAGAGGTGTGTCATCCTTCGTTGAGCCACGACCTATCTTCTACTGACCGATCTTCCAGCTTACCATCAATGTGGGAGGCCGAAAAGAGCCCATCATGAAACGGACGTGTCTCATCGCAAACACATCGAATATGCCCGTCGCTGCCCGTGAAGCTTCTATCTATACCGGCATTACCGTCGCTGAATATTTCCGTGATCAGGGTAAGAATGTCTCGATGATGGCGGACTCGAGTTCTCGGTGGGCCGAAGCGTTACGTGAAATCTCGGGGCGACTGGGAGAGATGCCTGCGGATCAAGGTTTCCCGGCCTATTTAGGCGCGAAGCTCGCATCCTTCTACGAACGTTCCGGAAAGAGTGTCGCACTCGGTAGTCCTGAAAGACACGGTAGCGTGAGTATTGTCGGAGCTGTTAGCCCGCCTGGTGGAGACTTCTCAGATCCGGTCACAAGCAGTACTCTTGGTATCGTGCAGGTGTTTTGGGGTTTGGATAAGAAGCTCGCGCAACGGAAGCATTTTCCCTCCGTCAACACCTCTCTCTCTTACAGCAAGTATACCAATATTCTCGACAAGTATTACGAGAGGGAGCATCCTGAGTTTCCTCGTCTCCGAGACAAGATCAGAGAACTGTTGTCGAATTCTGAGGATCTTGACCAGGTTGTGCAGCTTGTGGGAAAGTCTGCCCTGGGTGACTCCGACAAGATCACCTTGGATGTGGCTGCAATGTTGAAGGATGACTTCCTCCAACAGAATGGCTACAGCGATTACGATCAATTTTGCCCCCTGTGGAAGACTGAGTACCTGATGAAAGCGTTCATGGGATTCTTTGATGAGGCCCAGAGGGCTGTCGCACAGGGTCATAGCTGGGCGAAGATCCGGGAGGTAACGGCAGACATCCAAACCGCGTTACGGAGTATGAAGTTTGAGGTCCCCGACGACGAAGCAGCTGTCACCTCCAAGGTAAGAACGCACCCCTTCTTATTCTTGACACCGCTAATGCTTTGTCATTCTTAGTATGAGAAACTGCTACAAGACATGTCTGAGAGATTTGCCTCGGTATCTGATGAGTGAACTGATGTTCCGTATAACGGCGGTAGTTTGTTTGGGTTCAGAGCCTGTAGTATATTATACTAGTATTCTAGTGGATGATCACTCTATCCAATCCCTAGCCCCTGCTGTTTCGTATCTTGTTCCGGGAGACTTTGATCGGGATATTTCTTTCTATTGCTTGAAGTTAGGGCAGGTGGGCTTGTTGGCATCGGCACATACTCCATCCAATACGTGACTTGGTAGGTCAGGCAGCAGGATTCCGACTTATTATTCTAGTAGGCGGACATATTTATATATATATATGTCTACATATCTATATATTTTATTCTCCTCCCACCGGCAACTCTTTTTTCTTTTATCTCCTGAGATCTATGATAGGTTTCTTTGCCCTGAGTTTCTTCAGCCTTTTGCAAAAGTGGTAAAGCTTGGGTACTGAAACATGGGCCTGGGCCTGGTCTGGGCGTCGCCAAGATCGATCCTGATTGGGTGTTGAAGATATCAACGAACTTGATTCATCGGCTTCCTCTTAGAAAGATCAACTTCAACAAAATCCGGTCTTCACCTCTGGATTCCTGAATCTTTCCTTGACGGAACCTCCAGGGTTTGGGGCTCTATTTTCTTAAAAAAAAAAAAAAATTTTTTTTCTAAGAAACTAGTTCCACGGTTTCATCCCGGTTGAAGATTTCAGAACCTCTTTGCCAGCTATGGCAGCCCCAACTGGCTATTCGTGCGGCTTCCCCATCACCAAACAGTCGCATCCCAGCTGACTTCCGGCACCATCTAGAATAAATGTGAACGATCCAACCCTAATCTCCCTTGTTAATAAACTTCAAGATGTCTTTACTACAGTCGGGGTGAGTTTTTCACGCCTTAATTCTCCGCCTGGAGGGATACCAGACTGAGCATGTCTTGCACTAGGTACAAAACCCAATAGACTTGCCACAAATTGTAGTGGTTGGATCACAGTCAAGTGGAAAGAGTTCAGTGCTGGAGAATATCGTCGGCCGGGACTTGTGAGCTTCCTTTCTCTCTCTTCGTGATTCCTAAGGTTCCAACAGCTGCTGACGATCATCACATTCATAGTCTGCCTCGCGGCTCTGGTATCGTAACTCGCCGACCGCTGATTTTACAGTTGATCAACAAGCCAGCCTCAAAGCCCCAAGCGAACGGGGTGAAAGAAGAGCCGTTAAGTACGACGGATCGCGAAGCGAATATAGATGAACATGGTGAATTCCTCCACATTCCCGGTCAGAAGTTTCATGACTTCAATAAGATTCGGGAGGAAATCGTTCGTGAAACCGAATCGAAAGTTGGCCGTAATGCTGCTATCTCTCCCGCCCCAATCAACCTACGCATCTATTCTCCGAATGTCCTTACCCTCACTCTAGTGGATTTGCCGGGGTTAACGAAGGTTCCTGTTGGCGATCAGCCGAAGGATATTGAGAAACAGATCAAAGATATGGTATTGAAGTACATTAGCAAACCGAACGCCATCGTCCTTGCCGTCACCGCTGCAAACCAGGATCTGGCGAACTCCGATGGCTTGAAGCTGGCACGTGAAGTAGATCCCGAGGGGCAGCGAACGATTGGCGTCCTGACCAAAGTGGATTTGATGGACGAAGGCACAGATGTGGTAGACATTCTGGCGGGAAGGATTATCCCGCTACGACTTGGTTATGTTCCAGTAGTGAACCGTGGCCAGCGCGACATTGAAAACAGGCGACCAATTTCGTATGCGTTGGAGCACGAAAAGAATTTCTTTGAGAGCCACAAGGCATATCGTAACAAGTCGACCTACTGCGGAACGCCCTACTTAGCTAGAAAACTCAATTTAGTAAGTTCGCTAGTCATGTTGCCGTTGGATTCAATGATACCAATCTCTTGTCTTCCTAATCTAGATCCTTATGATGCACATCAAACAAACTCTCCCAGATATCAAGGCCAGGATCGCCTCGTCACTACAAAAGTACGGCGCTGAACTTGCGCAGCTTGGTGACTCAATGCTGGGCAATAGTGCGAATATTGTGCTCAACATCATCACAGAATTCAGCAACGAATACCGAACTGTGTTGGAAGGAAACAACCAGGAGCTCTCCAGCCTGGAATTGTCCGGTGGTGCCCGTATTAGCTTTGTCTTCCATGAATTGTATTCAAATGGAGTTAAAGCTGTTGATCCATTCGACCAAGTGAAGGACATCGACATCAGAACCATCCTCTACAATTCATCAGGCTCATCACCTGCGCTGTTTGTGGGAACCACGGCCTTTGAGTTGATTGTTAAGCAGCAAATCAGGCGACTTGAAGAGCCTAGTCTCAAGTGTGTTTCTTTGGTCTATGATGAGCTGGTTCGTATTCTTGGTCAATTGCTCAATAAACAACTCTTCCGGCGGTATCCAATGTTGAAGGAGAAATTTCATAATGTCGTCATCCAGTTTTTTAAGAGAGCGACGGAACCAACCAACAAGCTTGTCAAGGACCTGGTCGCAATGGAGGCCTGCTACATCAATACCGGTCACCCTGATTTTCTGAATGGACACCGAGTAAGTGGGGCCGATGATCGATCTAAGGGAAACAGATCTAACTACCAGAGCAGGCCATGACAATTATCAACGAACGTCAGAGTGCTGGCAAACCTACTCAAGTCGATCCTAAGACGGGGAAACCTCTCCCGCCACGGTCGAATAGTCCATCATTGGACAGCATGTCTCCAGACTCCAACTCAGGGTTCTTTGGCAGCTTTTTCGCGTCAAAAAACAAAAAGAAGATGGCCGCCATGGAGGCACCGCCGCCAACCCTGAAGGCCTCAGGCACTTTGAATGAGCGTGAGAATATCGAGGTCGAAGTTATCAGTATGCAACATCTCCTCTCGTTGGCTATGCTACCAGTTCGGCTAACCCAGAAACCAGAGCTCTTGATCAACTCATACTTCAATATCGTCAAGCGAACCATGATTGATATGGTCCCGAAGTCTATTATGTATACTCTTGTGCAGTACGTGGCGTTGAAATCTATTTCGAGCAATTAACAGGCTTCATACTAACTTCCACCCTAGACATAGCAAGGACGAGATGCAACGGGAGCTCCTTGAAAACATGTATCGAAACAATGAGTTGGATGAGCTACTCAGGGAGAGTGACCTCACGATCCGCCGCCGAAAAGAATGCCAGCAGATGGTGGAGAGCCTAACTCGCGCAAGTGAGATCGTTAGCCAGGTTCAGTAGAACAAGGACGGGTATTGATTGAATTCATGATCGGCACTAATATGGAACTAGACATCAGACATATGCAGATAGATCACCGCTTCATGCCTATCATGCGCCTTCATGTGCTACTAGTGGTTATTTGTTTTCGGCCGGCGGTCATCCAACGAAAATTCCTTTTGGTCTTTTCTGCTTTTGCTGTGTTGGTGCAAGCATGCATTAGGTTCTGTTTTTTTTTTTTTCTTTTCCTTCTTTCCCCCTTCAGCCGTGTAAACAGTGATCCCTCTTTACGGCCGTCTTTTTCCCTTTCATTCCTTTTCTTTTTTTTCTTTTGTCACTCACGTTCCTACTACTAACCTACCTACTTTATAAATCACGCCGCCTACTACTACTGTATGTAATGCTTCCTCCAGAGGCTCATTACTTGCATATGAAGTGCTTTTAAGTTAAAGCGAATTTTATAATTACGAGTTTTCTGATACATGCTTCCTGCGCTCCACTATCATAGAATTATCTATGCCCTACTACACTGCCCCTTTTGTGCCCGAAATACTCCTTATACAAATCGTAATGTTCCGAAAGTTTATTGAACAACATGCATGTCGACGAGAAAAGCTTCTTGGTTAGATGTCCCAAGCCTAAGCCTAGTAGTACTGGCAGAGTGGATCGGAATCACCAACATGCAACCCGGATTCGTGTTCCGCCCTTTTAATGCCAGCGCCGGCCCCGGACACAGATATCCTCATTGCTAGTAAGTTTTCCATGACCAAAAAACATAATATGTTTGATATTACTAGTGAGCTCCTGCTCCATAGCGGCAAGGAATATCAATTTCCGGCCGACTTCCGAACCAATCTCGCCGAGGTTGAGATGCGGCCTTGTTCAATCGGTAGACACTAACATCCCCTAATCCGATGCCATCCCATTCTTCACACGATTTCGAAGATACCAGCAGCGGCCTCTATAAGTTGAGATGCTTTCCCTTTCCTTGTCCCTCTCTCTTCAACAAACCCTTCAATTCTTTCCCACACATAGGGAAACCCTAGTCATTACTAGCAAGAAGACCATTATCCCATAACACTATCTCGCGAATGGCAAAAGTTGCCACTCTAATTATTATTACTAGTTTCACCATCGAAAAAAAAAATCCTTCCTATTAATACCATCCAATCGACTATCTCGCTTATTCTTCAATAATCTGAATCGTCATAAAATGGCGCTGCTTGCTTTACTAAATGAACTGCTATTGGCTGTGGCAAGGAATTCGAAATTTCCAAGCGGCATCAATGCCTTGTTGGGAACAGATCACCGCCTTTACACGCTCTTGAATACCCCCCCCCCTCTCTACCAACAAAACATACAAAATTTCGAAAGCTCTGCATTATTATGGGAGGATATCTAGCGGATTAAGCGTCTACTGGAGAACCGTGCTAATAGAAGAGACTAAAAATGACCGTCATGATGAGACCCCAATTAACTATCTAAGGGCACAAGGAAACCGTCCAATTATTGCCGGAAAACGGTGCTGGTTTAAAATTTGAAGATAGGGGGAGTCGAACCCCACTATCATATGCAGCTTCGACTTTACGGTGTTGAATAGTCTATATCTATCTCTGCCTCCTATAGGCGCAATTTCCATGGATTTATAAAATATTTTTGTTGAATGTCGCTCTACGCTAGAAATTGGGGTCTGGCTCATAAAGCTTGTTATCATATAAGAAGGGACTGAAAATATGGTCGAAGACGCGCCTAGAGATGCGCTCGGAAAAATTTATAGGTTTGACAGTCAAAAATTCGGCCTAAATTCGGCCTAAAATCAAGAAGCGAAGGTTGTTAATAGGGACAGAACTCGATTCTAAACTCGAAATTTGAGGGCTTTAAGGATTGCAGCGGAATGACAAGTTGCAAAAAATAGATCAATTTGGTCGCGGTAACTAGTAACTTCACTGTATTTAACGAACACAATAGCATACTTCGGGGGACATTCGGTAGTTTCTCAAGTTAACCCTGCACTATATCAAATTGCAGCGTGTTTCAATATGTCACGGGTTAAATACTCTTTTCAACTTGAACCAGCCTTCGAACTTTTGCTATAGTTAGTGAAACGGCTTAATACACAAGCAGATTACGATATGGCCTTGAATAACTATTCGCCTGCCAGGATGACAATTATATTACTCCTCCTCGTTTTCCCACGCGGTTTTTGGAGGATACCACGGGCCAGCCTGTATTCAAGCTGACTAGGATATCTTTGTCTTATTTTAAATTGGAACTATTAAAACAGGCTGATAGCCCTATATTCCGAAGAAAATTAACCACTACCGTTGGCGTTTTTCAACTAGCCATAACGGAAAAGGTAGGCATCTTTAATGCTTCGATATAGGTCCTCAAGTGTTCCTCACTCGTATAAACGAAATATTCATCCTCAATAGCACGGTCGGTCACTGCCAATCGCTGTAAAAGCTCTCAAGCTATGTTGTTGTTTGGAGGAGCAGTTGGTTTGTGAGCAGACAAGAGATATCCCCACGTCAAACGCATGCTAGACTCTGAGATGCTTAGTACCTTATCGCAATGGGCGCGTGCCGATATTCCAACCACTTTCTTCAACAGGCGTGCCTAAAAAGAGAACCTGTATGCCTTTCGACTGCGCTATAAAACCACTACATCTGGATTTTAAAGGGCCGAATGCATCATCTACCTGGAAGCCCTATTGGAAGCGGGAGTGAAGAGATGGATTAAAGGCCGCAAGGGGTCATGGAAGGTTATTCAAGGCATATTGGGACGAGATAAAGAAATGTTGTGTGTTAAAAAGGCTTCGTTTAGGACCCTGGCACTAAAGAGTTATTATATGATCCAGGAAAAGCGGCGCCATCTTGCTTTGGATATAAAGGGGCGCCAATATCTTAGTCACCATACAAGTACTATTTAACCGTGAGATTCATGTAAATCAGAATACAACAATATAACCGTCATCATACTTTCTTCCAGTTTCTTCCATAACGGCCACCTCACATCATGAAGAACCCATTAACCTGACGGGAACTATCTAAGATATTAAAGTTCCAAAGGCAGACAAGGTCTGCGGGTATTCCAAATAAGGAAGAGAACCCAAAATTTCTATGATAGACGACCACGCGTGTTTCCAAATATAAAATATAAAATACTAATACTGGGGAACCTCGCGTCGACCATTTCCCCCCCCCTTTTTTTGTTCTTTTGTTCTTTCATGTATGCAGACCTTTGGGGGGTACGGTACGGTGGGGAACGCACGGGGCGTGAAGAATGGTTTATATATCGGCAGCACAGCCACCCGAACACCTTGGGGGGTGATGGAGTAGGAGAAAAGTAGGACGGAGATGGTATGATGGCTGCCGGAGGAGTTAAAGTAGCCGATACGCCGTATGCATCATGATATGTGAACGATGAAAGAGCCTTCCAAGTAAGAAAACGCTTCGTTTAGATGGATTAAAACGGTGTTTGAAACTCGAGAATCGCCGATGGCTTAATTGAAGGCGTTTGCGAAGCGTGAAAAGTCTGTCGACGAGCTGATAGTTATATTCGAAAGCCCCAGAGGCCGGTCCGTAGAATCGGAGCTGTTGGCGGCTGTTTGGAGTGCAGCTCCAGGGCAGGCCTGGTTAGTTATGTCACATGTGTAGCTGCCAGTAGAATCTCTACGCCCTTGTGATCGTGTCTATCCTAACTCTGGTTTAAACGCAGGATCTTATAACTGAGGTCTTCTCCGAACGTGATGTCGGACCGGTAAGCTTTGTATTAATTCGTAAAATTGCGTCTCCCGAACCCATTATATTATAAAGAAATGTTGTCCATTGCCTTCTTATCATTGAGAGACGAGGTACTTCATCATCAATCTACGGGATTTAGTAAGGTGGTTTGATTGTGTGAGACGTGGGAATAGGTCGATATGGCCTTTAATCGACTCATCGTGAGCGATAACAATGAAAATATTATCCACCGCATCAAATTCCTTAATCTTTCGCACTATGTCCAGCGTTGCTTCATGGTTCACGCATATGACGGGGGAGACAGTGAAAAACGGCTCGGTAGGACTTTGCTGCAGATGGAGATGCTGGAGCACTTCCCCGGGGCATGTAGGAAGCCATTTGGCTGGAGACGGAGATATGTTCGCTGGCAATGGTAAGTACTCTGTTGGCCGCAATCTGCGTTCCCATCGCCAGCCGCGGTTACCCGCGCTAGCCCATAGAGATGTCCTATAGAATAACCCGGTGCATTAAGAAGATAGAAGGAGCCGTCGCCAAAATAATTAAAAGCACTCAATCGACCAATCTTGCATGCGTGAGCCAAATCACTTGCAAAATAAAATTGCGTGGACTAGAGCGTTTCCTCAGACGATCTTGGCCATCTTTGGTGCATAATTCTCCGAACCACGCCGTACGGCAAGATCAAATAGGACATACCGGTTCTTATTGAGATCAAGAAGTAGAAGTAGGGCGCATCTATGCCCTCAAAGCCTTTCATCCCCGGTTGCAAGAACAAAGGCGGTTCTAAAAAAAACAGAGGTAGTTCTGAGTTGGCGGAACAACAAGCAATCGGTTCGCAATATGGGTATCGGAAATTGGGAGAACGGCAGGTACGAATCGATAACTTTCACTGTTACCGTAGAGGACAGGGCGGGATGCGCAACTCTAGGGGAGTCTTAGGGGGTGTTAGATACGAAGACGAAGCCTGTTGGTAGAATACGGCGTAAGCTAATAGCCTGGTCTTATCATTTATTCCTAATTCTTGTTTTTGTTATCTAAAAAGAGACTATCACTTTGACATGAAGGACATAAGTAGAACTTTCATGTCTTCAATGATAGTCACTTTTCTAGAAGAATAAAAAACAGAATAACAAAAACAAGCTACTGGCTTATTACGTATACACCGTATTCTACCAACAATGTATGTATATGATATATTTATGAGCCTACATGCATCTATCGTTTGTTGAATATTATGAGGCTGTGATATATGATATCATACCTAGTACTGGTTTTTACTTGGGGTAGCCACGTGGCCTGAAATACGCACACCCATCTGCTAATGCCAATTCGGCAGCGGTAGCTCATGCGTGCGTTCACTTTGCCCACATCTCCTCTCTATGTTCTGGTTGTGTTTGGTTTTCAATTCCATCATTGGAGCCTACTTTTCCTGAAGCAGCCTCTGAGACTGTGACAGCTCAAGTTACATAGTGATGATGTCAAGGCTCACCGCTCTCAACCCATCGGTCAGATTTACCCGGTGCCCTAAAGGCGTGAAAGTTAAGCGGCGATCTTCCAGCCGCATCTGTCACTAGTGTAAACCATAAACAAGACTTGCGCAAGGCAAGTGCACTAGTATGTACGCCCCGCTCGGCCGGCCCCTGTAATTGTGATGTTGCAGTGTAAGCTTGCTGTTTGCAGTAGCTCGCGAACTCCTTACGGCGGTGTGGTATCTTCATGGTGTCAGCTACAACTACACCAAAGTTATGCTTGATTGTCTTCCCTCTAGTAGGTGAACTTCTACTCTCTTCTCTGACTTTAGGAACAAGCAGCGCCGCCGCCGCGTTTTTGCTTCCGTGACTTTTTAGAACTTCCACAAACCCTAGATTGCTATGGCATTTTTTATATACTAAGTCTATATTAGTATATTATGAATCCTAGCTGTTGGAAACATTGTGGTAGGAGAACAAGGGGTTAAGATCCATTATTTTTTTGAGTAATTGTTGAGAGCTGAGCCACTTGAACCGTAGAGCACCTATTGATCGAGAGAGACTGTTTTATCAAGTCAGTCCGTATACTAGCTAGATATACGACTTGTATATCAAACCATTGGTTTGAACTAAACAGATTTGGTCGAGTCTAGGCTAGTGTTCTTCACAAAGAAAATTAGAAATAGCCCATCTTCTCTCGTATTTGTATATTTATATTTGCTTACGAGGAATGCTGGTCTAGGTTCTGTCAGTGTACGTAATTAGTATATCACCACCATTTTTATTTTAATTAAGTTTTACATCTGGATAGAGCCTTGATAGCCTAAAGATCCTATACGAAAGCTATGAAAACTCTCGTACCGGCCATAAAAAGCTGACTAAGTTAACATTTACCTAAGATACTTGGAAGGCTTAACTTAGACCTTGACGCCGGGACACGCAAGCTATAGAAAATCTGAAACGAATAAATGCTTGCGAGTAGTAACTGGGGCTTTCGGGCCACTCCAATTGAGTCCCTTGAGACCCTAGGAGCAGAAGATTTGCACGGCCCCAATCCCTTCTAGAATAGTCCTAGCCCTATTGTGATCCTGTCACAGACTTGGCACCACGTACCCACGAGGCAGAGCTAACACCACATGCAATTCGAGTCTCCAAGATGGCGTTTTCCACTTTTACTAAGTGGACTTAAGCATCTTGTGGCGGGAGCATACTAACGAGCAATTGCAGAACCGTCTGGAAAAGGAAATCTCTAGTGCTGCCTATATAAAGAGCACTAGGCTGGACAAGACTGAACGAATATTTACTCGCATAGCTCTCGAAAGATAAAGACTCCTGATATTTATGTCTACCATGCCGCTTCTACATTATATCTCCTGGCTTGCCCTGCAAACATTGAATTTGCAGTTGCTCGTCCCAGGCGTGCTAGCACTACTAGTGCAGAACGAGTTCGACTACATTATTGTGGGAGGGGGTAATGCCGGCCTAACCGTTGCAAATCGCCTGTCAGAAAATCCAGCAATACAAGTGGCTGTCATTGAAGCTGGCGACTTCTACGAAATAGTCACGGGGAACCTGAGCCAAATTCCTGCTAATGATTATTTATACAATGGGAAGGCGGCCAACGACACGAATCCACTGGTCGATTGGGGATTCTTGACAACGCCCCAGGCGGTTAGTCACAGTGATTTGAACTCTCCTCTTTCTTTTGGATACGGATTGGAAATAGGGCCAGCATCTGACGGTCATTATAGGGAATCAACGGTCAACAAGTACATTATGCACGAGGAAAGACAGTATGTAGCAGAGACGTGCTAGCTTTAACGATTTATCTTACATTTGTTTTCTTTCTTTGACTATAAAGTAGTTCGGCGGCTGCACGGCTTTGAATTTCATGGGTTATCAGCATACCACAGTTGGCGCTCTCGAGCGATGGGCCGAAGAGGTCGGTGATAACGCGTGGACCTATGACAATGTATCCCCTTATTACAAGAAAAGTCTGAATTTCACACCGCCCGACATGAGTAAACGCGCGGCCAATGCTACACCTAGCTATGATCCATCTACATTGGGAACCAACGGTCCATTAGCGGTGGCCTACCCTAACTATGGCCAGCCTTTCGGCACCTGGGTTGCCGAGGCTATGGAAGAGGTCGGCATTCCACATGTCCCGGGATTTACTACCGGTGCTCTCAACGGCTCCAGTTGGCTAGTTAATACAGTGAACCATGCTACTGGGTTCAGGGAGTCATCCGAAGCTGGTTTCTTAACTCCCTTCCTCAATCGGCCTAATTTATTCATTTTCAAAACAACTCTAACAGAGAAGATTTTGTTCAAAGGCAATACCGCGACTGGTGTTCGGGCTTCTTCTGGTAACCAGACGTTCACTATCTCGGCCCGAAAGGAAGTCATCGTCTCCGCGGGCGTGTTTCAATCCCCTCACCTGCTGCTCGTTTCCGGGGTGGGTCCCGCTGCACTTCTGAAGAGGTATGATATTGAATTAGTCGCCGACCGTCCCGGTGTGGGCCAGAATATGAATGATCACATATTTTTTGGCATCGCGTACAAGGTCAACGTCGAGACTACGACTGCTCTTTCTAACCCGGCAGTGTACGAGGCCGCTGTCGAACAATTTAAGACCGAGCAAGCCGGAATGCTAACAAACCCGGGTGGAGACTATGGCGCATATGAAAATGTCCCTAAAGAATACCGTGCCAATTTCTCAGAGAGCACTCTGCAAGGTATCTTTGAATATCTCTCATGATTGACTGGTAAAAAAAGAAAATTGAAAAAAGTGAAAATCATAAGCTCATGCAGTGTTCTGGAATTTAGTTCTCGCAAACTTTCCGTCCGACTGGCCAGAGTTGGAGTATTTCTCTCTGGCCTCCTACGTGGGCAATCTCGAATTCCCCGGTCTTGGAGGCCCTACAGATGGCAACTACGCCACAATTATGATCTCTCTTATCGCACCCGTGTCCCGCGGGAACGTATCGATTTCATCATCTAGCATGCACGACCACCCTCTAATCAACCCGAATTGGCTAACTAATGAGACCGACATTGAAGTCGCCATCGCTGCCTTCAAAAGATTACGCCAGATCTACCAAACCCCTGTCTTGCAGCAACACTTGACGATCGGACCGGAGTATTACCCGGGCTCCCGTGTGTCGACGGACGCGGAAATCTTCTCGTGGATCCAGAATTCCTTCCAGACCATGTTTCATGCCTCATCGACATGTAAGATGGGCAAGAAAAATGATCCGATGGCAGTCGTAGATTCGAAAGGTCATGTATATGGAACGAACAAATGTGAGCTCTTCTTATCTCTCATTTTCGTTTAGAAGGAGCTTCCTTGAACTGATCATCCTTGTTTAACAGTGCGAGTCATCGATGCATCTATTTTCCCATTCCTCCCTCCAGGTAAGCCTTCGGCCGAAAAGAAATAAAGATATTGGTGATATAGAAAACTAATAGAAGGCACGCAGGTCTTCCCCAGGGCACAGTTTGTAAGTATTCCTACTCCTCTACTTCACATTTCTTGCTACCCACTTTAACGATACTTATATGCTAACTCCCTTTATCAACGACAGACATGGTAGCCGAAAAGATCGCAGATGACATTAAAAATGCGCACTGATCGTGTATAATGACTAAGGGCTGTGGTTGTTGAATTGAAGTCGCCCACGCTGTTAAACTAAGAAAGCGGGGGAAAAGCTCGAATTTTCCCTTCCCTACTCAGGCACTATTAAATTTTGGATGCTTGTTCGCTTTTCTCTTTGTGGGGAAACGTTGTGCTCTACTACATGAATTCGGTTTTGATTATTAGTATCAGTTAGAATGGCTAGATTTGGGGGAGTTTGGGTTAATTTTGGCTATGTTGATATTTCGTTGAATATATTATGAGGTTTAAACCGGATGATTGGTAGGTAATGATAAATAGCCCTTGTAAATATTTGTGGAAATATCATAGACATTAAAATAAAAGGTAGATGTTGAAGGGGGTTTTTTCATCTGCAATCGCCCTGTAAGGTTTTCCTCCTACTCTTATCATGGTGGACATACATAAGTGGTCGGAGGCTCGAGAGGTGTGCCATTGATAATACCAATAAGGCAATGTTGATTGTTTGTACATGTATGTATGTACAGTACATAATTCAGGTATCCATGTAAGTTATGATGTTGGATTTGAATATTGACCCGCCTTCAAAATGATACTTTACAGATGACTCTCTACGGTCTCCATCTCTCCATGGGCGGCTGTCGAAGTTTTCAAGTCATCTGTACTCGGAATATAGAAGTGGTATCTTCCGAATCTCTTTGTCTGATAGTCATTGTGCTCAAGTTATCCTTAATACATGTTATACTTGAGAACAATTATGTTAACTGTGATGTGCTACATAACCATTAATGTTTGGATTCCAAATGTATATACGTCCTGAGACCCTCCTTATCTTACGGCATCCTAGGATACTATAATATGACTGACTTAGTGGCTGCATATGCATCCGTACTTAAAAGATATTCTTACACAAAAGATGGACTAATGATACGTATTTGTAGGAAGGAGACACTGGCTACGCTGCAGGGTTATGCAATTTACTATTTACTTGTGAAGATGGGGTTCCATCCCGTCACCGGGATCCTTCGCCTACTAATATTATGGATTTCATATTAAGTATTATTATCGAAGGCACCTAAGTCTATTTATTATACCAAAAGCTACCATTGTCACTAGCTGTGTGTATTATTCTACTCTAGCCTTTTAGCAAGCCTTGCACAGAGAATACATAAGTCGAAGGAATTTGTAATAGTGTTTAGGATCTGCTGAGAGCTACAGAGAAAGAAGCCGATAGATAGACTCGGTCATTGAAGTTGAAGTTTCAGCACTTTTGCCGAAGGAGATAGGAGAGCACAGCTAATTCGGGCTTCGTCATATGGCTTTTATGTAGGATCGACTCTGGGGATGTCTGAATGAGTACGCACCTGGAAGCCATAAGGAAAATAATATAGCTTCGGGGGGGAGGGGGGGGGAGAGGATAGAGTAGCGCTCTACAGGAGATGTGCAGCTACTATATATATATTCCTAGTATTAATACCGTGTATACCTATTGGCGACGTCGATGAGAGATCTTTAAATCGGGGCTGGTGGGCCAAAATCTAGCGCAAATCCAATTTGCGAACCCACGCCAACCACTAACTCTTACAATTTCACCACCACGTTTATTATTTGATTCTAGTCAATATGAACCTTAGTTCAGTAGCTACAGCACAATTTCTATTAGCCAAAGATTTTGGAAAATGGCGTAGTGGCATTGTTATAACTGCTGGAAGCTAGATAGATAGGTTTGGTATGTAAGCCTGGAATGTCTTCACTAAGCTACCTCATTTATTAAGGCAATAATGTGCCTTTGATCACATAACCCGCTCCTATCTCCCTGATTCCACTCCAAGAAGTTACTTTTGAACAAAGCTATATTGCATATAATGCGCCTGGGCAGGCGTCTCAAGGGGCTTGTTCCACAGCCTCCCTCTTTTCTGTAGCTAGCCGCTTCTTAATTCTCACATCCAGCCCATATTGTCGTAAGAACCATGAATTCTCCACCTTGTATCTCTTCGGATCAAGGAGTTCAAACTGGAGGACATTAACTTGATTCGATGTTGGTTGATTCTCCTACATACCTCATATCGGAGGACCAAGGTTGGAATGATCTTCTTCAATTCCAACAGAGCAATGTGACGTCCGAGACAGACGCGTTTTCCGGCTCCAAACTGTAGTTTGTCAGTTCATCAGATCAAAATGATGGAAAAGAGATAACCTATGAGGTGGCCGGGGGAAGCAATCAAGTCAAGTGAGGCGCAGAGGCGCTCAGGATCCCTACAGTTAACATGTTTGCTTCAAGCTTTCGCTTCCTTGCCTCGGGTACCATCCACCGATCCGGATTCCACACACCAGAATCCTCACCAAATGTTGGCTTGTGTCGGTTCACGACCCACGGGCTCATTCCGACAATGGTTCCTTCTGGGAAGTAGTTGCTCCCAATTATAATTCCGCCCTTAGGCACAACACGCTCAAAAGGGAGACAGAAGGGTGGGTGCAACCTGATCCCTTCATTAATACAGGCATCGAGATAAGGTAAGTCACAAACATCTTTCCATGATGGGAAAGGCTTTGTAAACCCTCCAGGCTTCTCGGCATCCGCTTTCAAAAGTTCTTCTTGAAGGTGGTGCAATGTGTGAGGATAGGCTAAGAGGTGATACCAAACAGACTGCATGATGGCGGCCGTAGAATCTGAACCGGCAATCACGTTGGAGGTGGTCCATGTAATGGCACACCTATATTCTAGTCGGTTTGACTGTGAAATGCATCAATCCTGGATAGGAAATACGTACCATGGTGGTAGAGAAGAGTTATTTGCCTGGATATCGAGGAATTGAGACAACATGTCTCGACCCCCTAGGTCTTCGCCCATAATTTTGTTTGACTTGTGTGCTTCTTGTCTCTCCGCGATAAATTTGCTAGTAATACTTAAGAGCGAGGAGCCAGTGGTTTTGCGGCGAAACATCGCGGTGAATGAGTTCTTGTACCATAATTCGTCGAACCACGGGATTTGTGTCATCTGTAAAATGTGGGCATTTGATAAAAGATGAGTTCCTCGTATAAATGACGTCAATAGCTTACCGGTGCTGCTGTGCTCATAAAAGTCCAGACAGCGTTCAATATGCCGTTGACATCTCGTCCCTCCTCCAGAAATCCATACCTCTTGGAGAAAGTCAACGTGCCCATCACATCAAACGCAAAATACTGCAGCCACTTTACCAGGTCAATCGTCTCCTGCGAGTCGACAAAACGCTTATCCAGTTGCTCGGTCATCACCTGAATGGCCTTGTTTACAAACACCTCAAGAGGGAGGATATGGGATAAGGAGAAGAGCTGTGCAATAGGCGACTTAATTTTCTTATGAAGTTCTTCATCGCATGTATTGAACACGGCGGGCAAGGCACCACCTTTCCTCGTGTATGGCATGAGAGTCCTGTAGAAATTGCTCTTCATAGTTGCTTTGTCAGTATAGCGAACGTACCCTGGTTGATTGCCATTCAAATATTACGACCTCAATGCCTGCCTACCTTTGGGAATCCTGATCGAATTGGGTATACCGTAGGGATCCACTCGGGATTGGCCAGGCAAACCATATTGGGACCGAATTGAACAACCTCGCCATACTTGTCATGTAGCGCTTGGTGGATTTCATGGGCTCGTTTGGTGTTCACCCACATAACCCGGGGAACATTGGTGAATTTTGTCCAGAATGGTCCTGGAACATGTCGCAGCCGCCAGTACACGCGGGAGAGGTGCACGAAAGCGAAGCATATGGCCAGTGCCAGGAGGCCCTGGACAATGGATGCTCCTTGAAAGTGGTTCAAATGCATAGATAAGTCCATGGTTTCAATCTGGTTATGGTTTCGTTTTGGATATGATTAACTGTGTTATGGGTATAGTAGAACGGAATGGTCTTAAATGTTTGCCTCATGAAGAGGTACTACAGATGGATGCTTTCCGGGGTGATTTTCTACCTTATCAGTTTCGAAGTAGCAAGTTCCTTACTCGGTAACCTGGGGAAGGGGATAGAATCAACTGGCATTGGTCGTTGACCGGACAACTCTCGGAGAGTGTCGTCATGTCAAGGCTGACACTTAGGATCTGTAGAGAACTTAACTTGGTGCTCTGCGACCTGTACAGGATCCCCGCCCGGGGCCCTACATATTACGAGGTCTGGAACCAGACAAGTGCGAATCTTTGGAGGCATGGTACGTTAACCACTTTCGTAGGGAGTCTCTTTCCTTTCATTTTTTAGACATCTTTGAGAGCTATTTGGTGGTTGTCGGGGGGTTTTTTTTTTATTTTAAAAATCTCTGTCAATTAATAATGCCTTTTCTCTGTAGCTGGCTTGAAAACGGAGAGCGGCACTTTGCTCCGCTGGCTATCTGTGCAGCTGGGGAAAGTGAAATATGTACGTGTACACAAAGGGCCAAGCGCTAATCGGGAATTCGGGAGAACAGGCGCCACTGGCATGTCCACTTTGAATAGTGCTCGGACACACTATTTACCTAAACATCTCGTTTAGTGTTCACTAGAAGAAGCTCTTGGTATGTGATGACAATTGTGTTTATACGAGACAAGAAGTATCTACAATAGTTGTAGGGGCATGAATTGGGTTGTTTGCAGGAGTCCCTCAAATGAGAAGCCAGAAATGGACATTCTGAGAGGGTTTTATCTTGACGTTGCGAATAATACCGGGGAACGTTCACACGACATCGCTATGTTATTATTATCCGGGTCAAGAAGAGCATCACCAATGATAATGTTGACAATTAGCTGGTGGGTGAGAAAGTGAAGGCGGTCATCACTCTCGAAATAACTTGCAACGTTTTATTTAACGACCCTCAAGGCAATTCTTTTTCTCCTCAGAGTGGTAGTATCGATATAATACCCACTCTGCTTCGTCGTACCGAAAGATACTGTTTATAGTATTGGATGTTGAGTTTGTTGTGGTAGTTGGCCTGCCAGTTCTTTTACGTTTCACACCTACGTTTTCACTGTAGACATAGAATTGACAACAGACAGATGCCCCGAAGGGTCGCGGGTGGTGACTTGAAGGCCAACTTAACACAAGTGGGCTCCTTTTCGGTGCCATGATGATGCTCAGTGGGGAGGGATAGAGGGAGGAACCGGAATATTTACACTAGGCACTAAATAAATGATAATTTACGCTAGACGTCGCCGGTACACAGAAAGTTGAACCAAGGGTACTAGCATGGACTAGCGGGAGGTGTAGAAATATTTGGTATTACGAGTGAGGTGTATGTGACGGTAGCAGGGATGAATGTTGCTTGTATTTCTAGGTTGCAGAATTTTCACGGCTAAATACTTATTGTGTGATGACTAAGCACCCTACCATTCTGACAGTGTCACTGTTTTAATGTTCTGAAAAATCATTTTAGTGGCGGACACTCAAAAACGGAGGGGGACATTCATTTTTGATTAGTAATCCGTATCATACACAGTAATTACATGGAATGGTGATAATACAACTAGGATATTTTACGCTAGCGTGACCACTATACCACCTCTACTTAGAGACGGAGAGTTGTTGTGAGCAAATGTATAACAACAAGGTGGACCCGGTAACGAGTAATTGTAATAAAATCTCCAAAGGCATCTAAAGGGTAAGTTATTGGAAGGACGAATTATGGCCAAGTGACGTTGCGGGGAATGCCGGGAGAGACAACAATGCAAAGAGCAGAAGATATGACTCATGCCGACAAAAAGTAACCACAGTGGCAGCTACACGCAGAAACAATCCTATAACAATTGTATTCGTCGGGAAGATTTCTGCCAATCCATTCAAGAGAAACTCTGCGCATATTGTGAGAGGAGGTAGAAAAAAGGCTGCGAGAAGTGCGACGAAGTGCGGTTCAAGTGGTAAGTTTATCTATCTTTTTTTACCATCTTCCTAATGCGCCTTTTATTAATTCTATTCCCCTCCTAGACTGCTGTGCTCATCACCTTCTTTCCTTGAAGCCTGGTTTTTTATCACAGACGGGTGAAATTGAGGAGGTGCTTGGAGGAAAGCCTTACTATCACCGCATCCTCTTCTATCCAAAGTTTCATTATGGGTGAAATCACATTGAATACTTTTGGTGCCACTCCAAAACACCATGCAAGAGCCAGCTGCAATTATGCTATCGAGGGATTGCAGAGTAATGTGCCTATATCATTAGCATTTGTGTGCGGTAAAACTATTTAACGGCTGTCCGAAAAAGATGGCATACGGATCAGGTGGGTGGAAAGCCCTCACACCGCGTTAGAAGGTACAAGTGCCTGGTGATGACCGCGGTGATAGACATGTGTGGGTGAGGTATTGTTGGTGTATGTAATTAATAATAAAAAAAGGGGTTATGTGTATCTTACCATACATATGTCCGTATTTTTTCACATCGGCAGAATGTATACCGCCTTCAGACCGCCTTCTAAAAAAGGTTAAGCGCCCACGAGGGGACATCTCCGAAAAAGTGCCCTTGTTTCAAACGAACCCCTAGGCTCCCCCCTTGCGATTTTTGAATATATCTTTCTGTAACTTTATTCTTAAACCAATTATCTATAGAGTTACAGTCTCTGATTTTGTTTTTCATGCGGTGGTGTGGCGTTGCGTAGCTTTGAAAATGGTGGCATTTTTGGTTGCACTTTTGTATTGGATTTGAATGTAGGTGGATCGGGTACCGGCGGACTAAAATATAAATCCGAGTGAAAACACGTCTCTTATAGCTCCAGCACCACCAGTTATTCAGTTATTATTGATTCTAACCAGTAAAGACCCTAGCTTAGTAGCTATAGCACATTTCTTGTTGACAAGATTCATAGAGAATGGTGTGCTGGTGATATAACTGCTGGAAGCTTGTATGTAAACCTCCCACAATGTCGCCGCCAAGCCACCTTATTTGTAAGGCAATCAGGGGGAAATGGTCTGAGCAAAATTCAAGATCACGTACCTCTTGACTTGGGATCATAGGCCCTGTTTGGATCACGCGTTCCCCCTTCAAGATTATTTAATTACTACGTCCTAGTTACTCTCTTTACCACGGAAGTTCAATAGAATCTGTTAGGCACTACATAGTTATTGTGGCTCAGATCATCTCAAGGAGCACCTATACCGTGACATTACGAAACCTTCGTTAATCCTGCAACAGGATTTACTCGTAATTTACTTGTAACTAATAAGGGTCTGATCTTAAAGCCATTTCCATGGGGGCCCGAATCTCTGAAATTTTGTCGACCCGGAAGTTTTGTTCTATCATAGCATCTCTCCGTTATCGGCCGGTTGCAAAATGAAAGTTTGACAATAGTAATATATAGATCAGTGTACAGGATATGCACCAAGTCAATTAGATGACTAGGCTACTCCACCCAAAGTTAGTCTAGTTGCCGGTTGACTTAGAATGACTAGAGTGACTTTTGTCTTGTCGTTCAGGTGAAATCAAGATCAATTCATATAACAAAAATTTATCGCACTATCTGACATTATTTAATTGTTAGATGCTGTTCGGCCATAAAAAGGTGCACAGTTTCTTCTTACGACCTGATATTATCTTTATTCTAAGCCGCTTATCTAAAAACTTCTAGTCTTGATGATTCGGCGCTACTGCAGTTAATCGTTAAAGACTGAACTTCTAGAACTCCATCATTAGGTGATACTGTCGCGATCCACAAACTGTATGTACACTAGCTACTAGTGAGGAGGCGGATGACTAAATGTACAGTGAATTATAAAGGTTGTGGGCACGGAAGTGAAAGAGAGAACTAGGTATCAAGAAAAGAATTAAGTTACATTTTTACGTGGTACCACACTTCCGTAAGGCATACGGACAGATACTGTTGGGCAATATCATCTTCGGTACTGTGGCCACATTATTGATCTGTCAGCTAGAGGCTTTCTGTTTAGCTTAAATCCAAAGCCTTCGAACAAGACGTCGAAACAGCTCAAAGATACGAGGAGTCGAAAAAGGAACTAAAACTTTGGCGAGAGCAAGAGTCCATCGGGAAATCACATAACATTGTCATATATATTCTTAACACACCTCAATTAAGGGATGAGTTTGGGGAGAAAGTTGGAGGGGAATTGAGAGACTAAGAAATCCCCTCAAAAAGCCTATTCAAACAAGTGAAGATGTGGAAGTGGTTTTGAAGCATCCATTAACAGCCGTTCGAGACAACTCAACGAAGCGGAATTTGGTATCTCGGATGATCCTACGCGCGCATTTCTTCTCAAGGATCCTCTCGCTCTCTTCATCAAACGAGCTCAGTAAAAGCCTGCAAGTGCTTCACCACTACCTAAGAGGGGCGATATGGTAACACATGTCTTCAGTGCGGCGAAACTGCTCAGTGAAAGAAGAGCTAGAATGAAGGAGGACATTAATGCTGACGGGCATATGGGTCCAGGCCTTGGAGAAGCACTAGTAGCATACATCCTAACTACCTAGTAGGGTATGACAATAATAATATAGTAGCAGTCAGATCTTTAGTACTATGTACAGTCGGTTAGCGGAAGTCATGATAATCGACTAAAATTCTTGGCGATACTCCGCTCTACCCCTCCTTTTAAATGGGCATAACTCGGTTTTGAATGGCCTGATTTATATGCTGTATGTAAATAGTCACTAGTATTTGGTATGCCCCCCCTTTGCGGCGATGACAGCCCAGCATCTATTTCTCATCGTGCGGATAATTTTCTGGATCATCTTAAGGTCGATTGAATCCCACTCTTCCTGGATAATCTGCCCCAGTTCAGCCGCCGAATGAATTCTGTGCCGTCTTTTGCATATGGCGATCTTGATAAGATGCCATATGTTCGATGGGGTTAAGGTCGGGGGATTGAGCGGGCCATTCCATACGTACCATTCCCATCGATTTTCGCCAACTTTCAACCATCTTCGAGGTATGGTATCTTACGCCATCATCTTGCCAGATGGAATCCCCATACTTCTCCATGACCTGCTGGTACATGGGGTGTCCGTGGTTATTCAATATCTTATTGGAATGAATCATACTATTCATGTGGGTGTTCGCGGGTAGAATAACGAGTTTGCCCTTGTAGATGTAGTCAATACAACCCCAAACGCTGACTGTGGTGCGTCTAGACTTGAAGGTATGTATGAGGTACTGCGGCTTGAGAGCGTCACCCCTTTTCCGCTTCACGTATGTCGTTAGGGTATGAAGGCCAAGCTCAAACGTGCTCTCATCCGAAAAGACTGCGCAACGCCAGTTGTCAATGCTCCAACTAAGGTGTTCTTTAGCCCATTTTGATCGAGCTCGCCTATGGTTGCCAATCGCTAAGGAATGGCTTCCGTCGAGGTTTAAACGCGTAGAGTTCATTGTTTCTTAGATATCTCCGCACAGTGGTCGGGTGAAGCTGTTGTCCCGATTTAGAGGGTGTTGCAAGTGCAGCCCACGTATCTTGGGGATTGCCGTTCATGTGACGAAGTAAAGCGCATTCCTCCTTCTAGTGAGCTTGGACTTTCGCCCTGGCCGTTTTGAGGGCTTTTCGATACGTTCCTGCTGTTTTTCACGGCTTCCAAGAAGGCGATATACAGTGCTGCGGGGGAGATCTGGTGTAGCAGCAACTTGAAGGGGAGAAGACTTTTGATCATGCAATTTGAATACTAGGCGAAGCACCTCACTAGAATGCTCGCGCCTTGAGGTTTTTAGTTTGGTAGGCATGATGGCATGGGGGTTTGAAAACAGGGGATGTTTTGTGGTTTGTGGGTCATGTGACGTTTTGTCTCATGACTTCCGCTAACCGATTGTACTATAGTAGTTTTTAAATCTAATTATCCCTATAGTCCAATTACACGATCATCGTAGTAGGGAGGCTGTTAGGTGATTCATTAGTACATGTATCATAGAAAACACCGGTGGAACTAAGGCAACTCCGAATTGGTCGTCCAATGACACCAGGACCATTTCTGCCCTATATTTCCGCCTTTGCGGGTCGTATGTATTTGTTGGGATAGTTCGGCTTTTATCCTTTTTCGGCCATCAGGTGAAAGTCACGTGCGTTGTTGATTACTAAGCAGAAAAAAGTTCTATATATGTATGTAAGTATGCGCGTGGGCCCGAAAAGAATCCGAATCAGGCATAAAATTGACTTAGGGCGCTAGCCCCGACCCGAGTAAATTAGTTGAACATCAGCCTCACTAGATGAAGGCCCCGGGTATATTCGATCATATACATATCCATATTCTCGGTTACTAGGACTATGATAAGTGACCGAGTTACCGAGACTAGTATGCCACCACCCACTGCTATTATGATTAAGCTCCCACATCCCGTATATAGTATAGTGGCGGTGTACTAGTTAAGTAAGTTAAGCTTTATCAAATATGACAAGGCTTAACTTCTTTCCATGGCTAGCAGTGCACTACTACAACAATGATAAGAATCTTCATAGCTATGTATGGGATCTTTAGACTATAAAGATTATATATAGGCAGAACTTAATCATCATAGTGGTATACTGGTCTCGGCAACTTGGGCCTCACTGTGGTTGTGCAGCGATGTTTATCCCACTCACCGCTTACCGCTTTTTGAAATATGCTGGGCGTAGTCGATCTAACCAGGTTTAGCGTATCATCGATTGTATGTACCAGAACGCATCACCCAAAATTAAGACCCTATAGCTAGTGATTACCGTTAATAAATGCAGGATGCTTTTAAGGCACCAAAAACCATTGATGTAAAATACAATGGCAGATATCTCGGTTCCTCGATCGATCGCAATCCGTATAGCTGCAAATAGTATCTAACTAGAAGCAGTGGAAACAAATCCGCAAACAACTCCCCACTTCCCAGTGGATCTGACACCGAGTATCCATGGTTACAACAGCTGTGAAAACTGTGGAAAAGATACGGGAGAGTGTCGACCGCTTATTTGCATGATGATTCATCGCGAATCAGCTGAGCTGTTCGATATGGACCCGCTTCTGCTGTTACTAGGGAATACAATGAACTCGTCTTACATTTGGCATGTTAGTGTGGTTCGAAATCGATATGATACATTTAGACTAAGAGATATATTATTGTTAGTGAATAGGCTTTCCCATGGGAAAGGACTCGATCAACTTACAGACGTTTGTATATATTATGATGGGAAGACGTCCTTTTTTTGAGACTTCATAACTGTATCTCCTCCGCCAGGATTGATCTAATCGGAGGAGTATATTCTCTACGGCTGAATTCTTGATTGAACATCGCATTGTGACTCAATATCAACTCCTGTATCAAATCCCGTTATCAGCATCAAGGACCCAGAACTGTCAAAATGTCACCAACGGACAGCCGCGTGTCCACGGCAGGGAAATCCCTATTGCTGATCGGTCCGCAACAGTCAAGAGTCAGTCCTAAAGACCTCACGGAGCTTCGTTCGACCATCACGAACACTCCCGATCTGGCTTTCCTGCGGGATAGTGTCACGGAACTCGAATCCCTATGGCCGATCATCGTTGAAGCTCACCCAGAGCTGAAGAAGGTTCCCGGAGACGCCAGCCTGAGCAATCTTCGTCTGTTCTTTGAGGGTGGTGAGATGCCTCTCTTGGGACAACCACCAGCCCGCAATATCGTGTTCGATGTTGTGACTGTCCTTTCTCACGTTGTCGACTTTTGGCGTCTGGCCACGGCGAGAGTCCAGAATGGTTTATTCCATTCCAGCGACCTTTCTAGCCAACTACAAAACATCCAGGGGTTTTGTATCGGGTTCTTGACTGCTGCCGCCATTTCCGGATCGAAAACCGAAGCCGACTTTCAGAGGTACATTGCGGCGGCCCTTCGTCTTGCTGTTTGTGTTGGCGCTCTCGTGGAATTAGACGACGCAAAAATCGATAATTCTCATAATCACGTGGCATCGATCTCAGTCGGCTGGGGTTCTGAGTCTGAGTTTAGTAAATTCAAAAAGGCTTTGGACGGCTGCCAAAGTGTAAGTGTGGCAATTATCACTCTCCCCGTAGGTAGAGATGTCCTCATTGACACGGATAGGGCTACGTCTCCTGTGTGACGGACAAAAACCGCGTCACTGTGACAATATTCGAGCGGGACTCGACCTCCTTTGGACGAGAATTGTCTGACTTGGGACTGTCCGTTCAGCCCATCAATCTTCAAGGACGATACCACTATCGTCCCGCTCATGAGGATGCCGCTCGTAACATGAAAGAACTTTGTGGGCGGGATCCTCGTTTCCAGCTTTCAGCCGCGGCGGAACTAATCCTTCCACTCCGGTCAAACATTGATGGCGACCTCATTTCCACCGGTGCTCTGCATGAGGTCGCCCTTGAGTCCATCTTATTGCAACAGTGTCAATGGTTTCGGACAGTGCAAGCGGCCATTGCTGACACTGGCGTGGATGTGGACAGCATCGTCCCGGTAGGTGCCGAGGGTGTTGTTCCTCGTTCAGTCACGAAATCATTGCTGCCACACGGCAAAGCCAACGGTATTTGTGATGAGCTCACTGATGGAGTGAAAAGCTCAACCAGAATCAACCATGACATCAACGACACATCTGCCATTGCTATTATTGGTATGGCCTGCCGCTATCCGGATGCAGACTCGCTTGAGGACTTTTGGGAATTGATCAGCGCTGGAAAATCTGCCGTACGGCCACTTCCAGAAGATCGATTTAAGCTCTCTGAGCTTAGGCGGGAGCCCAAGGGGCCTTTCTGGGGCAACTTCCTTCGCCATCCAGAACTATTCGACCATCGTTTTTTCGGTATCTCTGGCAGGGAGGCGAAGTACATGGATCCACAGCAGCGACTGTTGTTGCAGGTGGCGTACGAAGCGATGGAGTCTTCCGGTTACTTTGGCCTCAGATCTTCACCAGAGAATTTCCCCCCAGATATCGGTTGTTATATTGGTGTTAGTCCCGTCGACTATAGTGACAACATCGCTTGCTATGATGCTACAGCTTTTTCTGTTCTTGGAACTCTGAGAGCTTGTATCAGTGGACGAGTCAGCCATCATTTTGGATGGAGCGGACCTTCGATCACCTACGATACGGCTTGTTCCTCAGGATCTGTGGCTATCCACTCCGCTATTAGCGTAAGCACTTCCTATCCCCCATTAGAAAATGCCTTTTTTCCACCCCGATCTCTCGGGGATACTCGTATAAGACTAATATCAGAAGAACGGAAAGGCCATTAAAGGTGGCGAATGTTCGATGGCATTGGCCGGTGGCGTCAATGTCATCACAAGCCCAACCCTATTCCAGAACCTGGCCGCCGCGTCCTTTTTGAGCCCTACAGGAGCGTCAAAAGCTTTCGACGCCAACGCCAACGGTTATTGTCGTGGTGAAGGAGCTGGCTTGGTAGTTTTGAAGCCGCTGGCACGAGCCCTTATTGATGGTGACTCTATTCTCGCAACTATCACTGGATCAGCCCTTAACCAGGGAGCGAATTGCTCTCCCATCACAGTTCCTGTCTCGGATTCTCAAAGCACCCTTTATAGGAAGGCGCTTTCTATCTCCGGAACTGATCCCAAGGAGGTAAGTTTTGTTGAAGCCCACGGTACAGGTGAGTAGCTCTCCGTCTCCAAACATTCCTGGGAATGATAAGCTAATATCTCTCATCTCAAAGGTACCCCGGTTGGGGATCCTATCGAATGCGAGAGCATCCGGAGAACCTTCGGGGGACCACATCGTACGCACGAGTTGTTTTTCGGTTCGGTGAAGGATAATGTCGGACACACTGAAACAGCTTCAGGCGCTGCTGCTCTCATCAAGATAGTTCTGATGATTCAAAAACGCACCATACCTAAACAAGCAAACTTCACCCAGCTCAACTCGAAGATTCCCCCATTGGAGCCAGATCGCATGGCTATTCCCAAGCATACTCAACCATGGGCCGTTCCTAGGCGGATTGCAGTCGTCAACAACTACGGCGCGGCTGGTAACAATGCGGCCATGGTTGTTGAGGACACGAACTTGGAGAAAAGTGACGTGCCGGCCCTGGACGGCCATGCAACTTCTATAATTTGCATTGCTGACTCGGATCTTCCGTTCTTCATCTCAGCGAAAACCCCGGAAAGTCTCATTGAGTATTGCGGGATCTTGAAATCGAACCTGCCGAGAATCCAAGAAAGCCATGGGGTCAAGACGACTCTGAACGTGGCCTATAACTTGTCTGTCAAACAAAATCGGGGGTTTGAGTATAATTACACATTCACCGCCTCGAGTCTGAGTGAGCTGGCTTCAAATCTGGATAATGCACTGCCAGCCGACTTCAAGAAGCTTTCTACCGATCGACGCCCTGTTGTTCTTTGCATTGGTGGCCAGAATGGTGGAACGGCCCATCTAAATGGAGATATGTTGCAGAATAACAAACTTCTTCAGAAACACCTCGTAAGTATAGCCCGAGAATTCAGATTGTGCTGGAGGTTCTCGTAGCAGGAAAACACACCCTGTGTGCTAACGTTCTATTTAGATTGACTGTGAACGGGAGTGCCAGGCCTTGGGTTTGTCAAGCCTATTTCCAATGATTCTCAGGCCTGAGCCGGTTCGGGATCTAGTGAACTTACACTGCATTCTCTTTTCTTTGCAGTATGCTAGCGCCAAGTCATGGCTGGATTGCGGTTTGACCGTCGACACCATTATTGGCCACAGCTTTGGCCAGCTCACAGCCTTGGTCGTCGCAAATGCTCTTTCTCTTTCGGACGGGCTTCGCCTCATCTCGGAACGCGCCCGCCTCATTCAATCATCTTGGGGGAAGGAAACGGGGGCCATGCTGTCTGTCGAAGGAGACCCCAGCAATGTCGAGCGGCTTCTCGAGCAGACAAAATCGCAATATTCATGCTTTGTTGCTGACATCGCGTGTTACAATGGGCCGAGAACTATTGTCCTATCTGGAGACCGGGCGTCCATTGATGCTGTTGAGGAGGTGTCGAAATCGGGGGGCTTTAGTGCCATTCTGAAACTGATGCGGCTGAAAAATACACATGCCTTCCATTCGAGGCTCGTAGATAGCATTGCACCGGATCTCAGGAAAGTTGCAGCAACTCTTAATTTCAAACAGCCTTCGATACGTATCGAGGCTTGTTCCAAGGATCAGGATTGGAACCAGCCCATCGATGCCGACAAGATCGTCCAACATAGTCGTATGCCAGTTTACTTCAACGATGCGGTTCAGAAAATCGCGGAGCGATTGAATTCCTGCGTCTGGGTAGAAGCTGGGTCGGCGTCTCCAATCACCTCTATGGCTCGACGGGCTTTGACTGTCACTGAATCTGATAGCGACGGCATTTTCCAGCCTATCAATCTCGGGGCTCCAAACGCGTTCGGCGGACTTGCAAAGGCCACATGCACTCTTTGGGCAGCTGGCGTCAAGGTACAATTCTGGCCTTTCCACCACAATCAGAGAGATCTATTCACGTGGATCAACCTACCTCCATATCAGTTTCAGAAGACTCCACACTGGCTGCAGTACACTGCACCTAGCATCCCTCTCCAAGAAAAAGCACCGACTGTAACGAAAAACGAGCCACTTCAGCTCCTCAGCTTGCTTGAGCGCAACTCCGAGAGCGTTACGTTCGGAATCAATTGCGCACATGATATGTTCAAGCTTTGCACTGAGGGCCATGCAGTTCTAGGGCAGAGTCTTTGCCCTGCTTCGATGTATGTAGAGATGGCCGTTCGGGCGGCCACTCTGCTCAAAGGCAAAGCCTCTTCGGTAGCCCCATGTATGAGGGACCTTAATATCTCTTCCCCTTTATCCATTAGCACCAAACGGCAAGTTTTCCTTCACTTAGTCTCAGTCAACCGAGGGCATGACACATGGGAGTTTACCGTTGTCAGTCGTGGCCAGTCGAATGCGGCCGTTTCCACCAAACATGCCGCCGGAGTTGTCTCATTAAACATTTCAGACAAAGACTTCCAGGCTTCCAGAATGCAGTCCTTTAAGCGATTAGTGGGCCAAGCGAGACATCAGCGTCTATCCAAGACCCCCGGCTCTAACGTCCTCAACGGAAGGATCATTTACCAGGTACTCGGACAGGTAGTGGATTATGCATTTTACTATAAAGGAGTTGAAGAGGTTGTCTCCAAGGGCAACGAAGCTGTAGGTATAGTTACTATTCCTGATGGTCAGTCCCTGGTCATGAATGAGGCTGCCTGCGACCCCATAACACTCGACATATTCCTCCAGGTTGCAGGCATCCATATAAACTGCCTATCGGAAAGGAACGACGGTGACGTTTATATCTTCACAGAGCTTGGAGAACTTTTCCTGAGTGAGACGTTCATTCGCAAACGGCGGTCAATGCGCACTTGGGATGTCTACTCCACATTCGAGCAGGGGCCCGGCAGGAGCGTGGTCAACGATATCTTCATTTCTGAACCGGAGACGGGAGATCTGCATGTTATGTACATTGGTGCGATTTTCCAAAGTATCCCAATAAAATCTCTCGCGAAGACCCTCGAGAAATTGAACAGTGGGTCAAATGCAACGGATTCCCAGAACAGCAAGAATGCACCTCTCAATAGGCCAATAAAAAATGAGACCTACAACTCCCCTAAAGCGCCTAAAATCGAAGCCCCTGTTCAGAGTAATGAAATTGCTCTTAGTAACAATAGTGTCCAGTTCAGCCAGGCCGACATTCTTCAGCAAGTCCGTAAGCTGCTCAGCGGTGTTCTCGAAGCTCCTCTTGAAGACATTCAACCGAGTGCGACTCTTACCGACCTTGGTATCGACTCCCTAATGAGCACTGAGATCTCGAATGAGATCAAGGGCCGCTTCGATATCGCAATTTCAGTTTCGGACTTCGCCGAGATCGATGATGTTCAGTCCCTCGCCCAACACCTAGGTCAAAGTGCCTCAACTCCACAGCCTCAGCCGTTCACAAACGCTGTGGTGGACGGTCAAGGTAGGGGTGCCTCCTCATTTAGGCAGATCCAAGAAATGTTTAGCGATATCTTGGGAGTTTCAGCCAGCGAGATTGCAGCTGACATGCTTCTGAGCGATCTGGGTATTGATTCTCTAATGGCCACAGAAGTCTTAAACGAGATTAAGAAGCGCTTTGATGTTGCAATTGCTGCGGACGAATTCCAAGACTACCAAGACGTCGGAGCTCTTGCTAATTGCCTTCAACTCTCATCTTCAGGAACATCCAGTCCTGTGCAAGCTGATAGATATCTTGATGAACAGCCCAATGGGCGGCTTAACGGAC
Source organism: Pseudotulostoma volvatum (assembly GCA_019804575.2). NCBI lineage: Eukaryota > Fungi > Ascomycota > Eurotiomycetes > Eurotiales > Elaphomycetaceae > Pseudotulostoma > Pseudotulostoma volvatum. The sequence goes on from JAHQZX020005531.1 coordinate 63,262, forward strand.
AGCCTGATGGGCACAGTCAAGGCAAAGCATCATTACCAGCTACAGAGTTGGAGGATCCTCTCTTTTTAGTCGCCCGCGACAGTTTCGTCAAATTTAAAAGAAATTTCGATGTGATTTCGCGAGACACCCTTTTGGCAAACTTCCGCCAGCTGGTTTATCCTGCCCAGATGGAACTCGTTGTTACGTATGTTGTCGAGGCTTTCAAATCTATGGGCTGCCCACTGGCAACGCTGAATGCTGGAGAAAAAGTCCCTGATGTTATCGTTCTTAGCAAACATCACAAGGTCAAGAATCAGATTTACAGAATTCTGGAGGACGCAGACCTTGTCAAACGAGATTCGATAGGCGGGTTCGTACGAACCGACACCCCAGTTCCTCAAGGTGAATCAGAACGTTTGCACCAAGAAATCGTGGTCAAGTTCCCGCAGCATGCCTTTGAGCATAACCTTCTTGCTTCTACTGGTTCGAAATTAGCCGACTGCCTGACAGGACGTGCGGATCCGTTGGCCGTCCTCTTTGGAAGTGCCAAGGCTCGAGCTTTGATGGAGAATGTCTATACGAACGCGCCCATGTTCAAGACCGGCACGATCAATTTGGCACAGTACCTGGTGGATATCTTCAATAACTTTGATGACACAAGATCGATCCGCATCTTGGAGCTCGGCGCCGGTACGGGTGGAACGACCAAGCACCTCATTGAATGCTTTGCGGGCACGCAACGAAAATTCCAATATACGTTTACTGACCTTTCGTCGTCGTTAGTTGCTGCGGCCCGGAAGAAATTCTCGGAATATAACTTTATGCAATACATGGTCTTAGACGTCGAAAAAGAACCTGCAGCCCAATTCTTAAATCAATACGACGTTGTCATTTCTACAAATTGTATTCACGCCACCCAAGACCTGACAAGATCTTGCACGAACATCAACAAGGTTCTTCGCCCAGACGGTATTCTTTGCCTAGTGGAACTGACCCGCAATCTGTATTGGTTCGATCTCACCTTTGGTCTTCTCGAAGGTTGGTGGTTGTTTGAGGATGGTCGCCAACATGCGTTGGCAAACGAGAACCTATGGAAGAAACACCTGTCCCGGTCCGGGTTCCGCTGGATCGATTGGACAGTGGGCTCCTCGGATGAATCCAACATTCTTCGAGTCATCACCGCATCCCCTTCTGACACAGCCCAAGTCACGACGGAAACGGTCGAGTTCAAGCGAGCGGGGGATATTTCTCTTCAGGCGGACCTCTACTATCCCGAAAACGTCGTCACTAGCAGCCAAAAGGCACTTCCAGTCGGTGAGAACTAACGTTGCTGAAGAGGAAATGATCGCCTCTTGGCTAACATCGAAAATGCCAGCATTGATGATCCACGGTGGAGGCCACGTCATGCTTTCACGACAAGACATTCGTCCCCCGCAGACCCGAATTCTCCTAGACGCTGGCTTCCTCCCCGTGAGCGTCGATTACCGACTCTGCCCGGAAACAACCCTACTGGAGGGCCCGATGCGGGATGTCTGCGATGCCCTCTCGTGGGCGCGGACAATCCTACCCAAGCTCAAACTCCAACGTCCCGATATCCGCATCGATGGCGACCGTGTCGTGGCCGTGGGTTGGTCGACAGGAGGCCATCTTGCGCTCACTCTAGGTTTCACCGCGCCACAGTCGGGGATCCAGCCTCCTGATGCGATACTCGCCTTCTACTGCCCATTAGACTATGAAGATCCATTCTGGACGCAGCCAAACATTCCATTTGAGCAAGAAGCCGGGTCTCTAGGGGACCGACTACAATATAATATCCTGGAAGGTGTCTATGACTCCCCAATTACGGCATACAATCCGCCGACGACGAGGCGTGCCCTGGGGGGCTGGATGGCCCCCAGCGATCCCCGTTCACGGATCGCTCTTCACATGAACTGGAAAGGCCGAGCGCTACGGGTCCTACTCAACGGGTTGTCCCGCCGCCAAATCTCAGACAGCGGCGACCCAACCAACGACCTTCCCGATCCGGGCGCCGAGCAAATCCAATCCATCAGCCCGTTGGCGCAGATCCGGCGTGGTGCATACCGGGTTCCGACATTCATCATCCATGGCACGAAGGATGATCTGATTCCATGGCAGCAAGCAGTGAGGACGTTTGAAGCACTACAACAACAAGACGTGACTGCGGAAATCCGCATCCTGGAAGGCGGGGTACATCTGTTTGATCTGTATCAGTCATACAAACGGAATCAGAATGCGGTCCGTATTGTTAAAGAGGGGTACGAGTTCCTCCGGATGCAAGTGGCGGACTAGATGACCTGCCGGCATATATGAAACGTTGTTTGATCTAGACATGTTTTCTTCCCATGATTATCTACTACATCTTGATGGTTGGCTGCAGGTTTCTTTTTGGTTTTGCGTTTCATAGTTTCTAATGTGTATAGATCATATAGTTGTTAATGGGACCTAGGAAAAATCGTTTTCTCTTGTACAGTACAGGTTACTATTCCACTGCTAATAAGTCCACATATTACCGTTTCTCTCGTAGCTGGAGCTACATTGAGTATGATACTGGATGATTACCTTAGCGTGCTCGGGCTTCATCTACGCCCGTAATTGGAAGTCAATTCACGTGATACTTATTGCGGCGACCTTGGGCATCGGGGGCAGTCTCCCAACACCGAATCAAATAACAGGATGGTCATGATTGGAAAAAGTGTACCATGCACTCTCTGATAGAGCGCTTCTATTTCAACCGTATGTGACTTCATGATTGCTGGGCCGACTATTACATATATACAAGTATTAGTAGCGGAAATGCACCCATCTGGAAGGTCTATTCTACATATATACGATCCCTTTTAGTCTATAAGTAACTGTGAGCTTGTTATAGTAATGTACACATAAATCCTAGCACCTATAATATGATAGCATGATAGCATGAATTTGCGATACTTTTCGTAGGCATGGGAAAATGATGTATATAGGTGTAACATGTCCTTCTCTTTCGACTAAGTCCAGATAAAACTTTCTCCCAAAAGGCGTGCCATATGTAAAATGGATTCATGCATGCCCAAGCAACCATAAACGCCCCATGCACGAAAGTAGATATTTTCATTTCGAACGTTACATAGCAGCCCACAGAAGGGCGAACAACGGACTGTCAATCACATCGAGTTGTGAACCGCTTTTACAGCCCCTTGAAAACAGGTAGTAAGCGGGTGTCTCCTCTTTTTTTTTTGTTTTGTTTTCGAGTTGTTGGTAATATATGACAAATCCAACGTATACGTTGAGCTTTCGAGGGTTAGCTAATCCTTGAAGGCGACCAAAGACGTTCAGACGCCACCACTTGTCACCCCATCGTCACAGGGTTATTATAGGCATCTCGCATAGGTAAACGCCGTCGTTTCCGCTTCCAACTTAGCCATTCCTGGCTAGCAAATGATCCTTCAATTCCCCAAGGATTTTCTTTCTCAGCCCGGTGCAGATCAATCTAGTGTGTCCGATACTCATGCTATATTATAACGTCATGTCGACAAATACAGCCTCTATTTCCGGTGAGTCCTCCGGCTCATTATAGCTCCTTCCTATATACATGATGCTGATCATTCTAATAGCATCGCCTTCCTCCCTTTCTTAATCGTTACGCGGCCCCCGAATTCTCGATTTCACGTCCAGGGAAAGACAAGAGGACAAGCCTAAAGAGGTCGGCACCAGCTTGGGTACTGACACTCGATACCAGCGCCAACTTCAACGCCAACACCAAGGAAGAGGCACAGCTGGATACGAACCCTGTGCAACAGGCCTAACACAGTTGCGAGTACTTCACCGCCTAGCCTACTTATGTGCAGTGTTCTCCCATTTCTTTTCCTTTCCTTCCTTTCTTTTCTCTCTCATATTAGTATTCTTGTGTATAGTAGGCTATTATATATATATATGAATACAATATCATTCGGTTCTGCGTTGTCACAGTCTGAGCAGGGCTGCTGGACCAAGCCAAGAAGGGCGGTGGGATACCTCCACCTCACAGAGATAAATTTGTCGTCCAGTCAAATACGTTAGGGCTTTTCAGTGTCCCTACGCGCTATCGGCGATAGGATCCATCAGGTTTTGGTGTCTTAAATATATGCTTTTTCTCTTTCTTCGGACCTTAAGTTGGTTGAGCGTTATACCTTTACTTAAGAATTTCTAGTATACCAATATTCATTCGAATATATGCTGTCTTTCTGTCTTTCTCTTGGAGGGATTGAAGATAGGTCCGAGGCGCTGGGGCAAATAAATGTGGCTGTAAGGGTGTGAATACTTAAATTTGTCAGCGGACAGGTCCCTGAATCATAAATGAAGATAAGACTCTCTCAGCAAGGTATTAGATTGGGACTTTAGCTACACTGCTGTCCTACCACTGAGTTGCTATATACAACATGCTTGATCTTAAAAGACATAAAAGACGAGAATATATGACTCAATATGTAGTATGTCGGAACAAAGTCACATGATTGGGACTAGCAGAAGAATAGCAATAATCATAATTATTATAAATCATATATACCGGTAGACGTGAACCAACATGATTAGTAGTCCTGACAATAAACTTCCTTGGTTCAATATTTCCATATTTAGACCAATTACCATTCTTGGTTAAACAGGGGCTCATGTCTCCCTTCGGTCCCAGAGCACTAAGGCATTTCTGATGGAACGCTGACAAAATTAACTAGCGATAGTACATAGTGGGTACCTATTTCGACTCCATGTCAAAGGCATCGTGCAATAGTTTTTGCGTCTTTGAATCTCCTCTACCAATGTTTGAATTTGGTCCATTCCATTAGTAGCCATGAGTGCCTCGACAAACCTCACATTTCCCTTAGCTATCTGCTCACGGCATATATCTATCGCTGACTGCATGTTGGAGAGAAAAGATTCCACGTCGACCTCTTCTACAGGCTCATCCTCCATCGTTAACGAATCTATCTTCTTCAACTGATTTCTTTTCCACAGAACTATCCTAGCAGCAATGGTATTCATATACCAAGCCTGAATCCTTTTCAGTCCGTCCATGCCAGAACCGGTAGCCGCCAGCTTTTCAGATGATTTCTAGGAGGTCCTTTATCGCTTGGCTTAGTGGCTTGCGATCCGAAATGTCCAGTGTTTCTCTCCCGCAGAGCACCATAATTGATAGGTGACTGGTTAAGGTTAAAAGTGTACTTGATATCGAGAGGTTTGTCCTGGTTCTAGTAGTCCAATTAGTTCTGTAATTTGTTGAGCATAAAGATATTTTATGGGGATATACAGGGTTATTCCAGGCTCAAATTTCCTCTATAAATCTATCCCACTCATCTGTCTGCTTTTTTCACGTCTGTAGCAGGCTTTCTTTTGCCCCCCTCGCTTGTTAGACCGGAAGTCATGGATAGGACAGAAGTAGTTGCAACTATTGCACCGGAGTCGGTTTTCTAAATCCATTGATGTGTTAATGTAAGACGTCTAGAGAAATTGATATAGTTCCCGAGTATGGTTTTTGATATTAGTGCACTGTGCAAGGGGATGTAAACAGCCATATGCGACGCCTTATCACGGAATCAAGGAGCAGCACAAGAATATTGGTGCAGGAAAATTCTGTTATTGTCAGGAGAAATGAGCAATGCGTAGCGAAAGCCTGGGGAAAGGCTGCGATGTCATGAAAATTGTCGGAGTGCACGCAGGATGATGTGGAGAAATGTAAACAAAGCGTCAAGCGAAAAGCTATTTTGGGTAGGCATACGCGTGACAAGGTTTGTTTCCATTAAGCGCATTTGCCGACACCGACGCGAGCACCTTACCTGTTATGGTAAGGTTCCTGGCAACGGACGATTATCTCGCTGTCTTCTGGTGTAGTTGCTGTGGCCGTGCTTGGTGTAGTGTGACCAGGTACCAGGTTTCTTCCCTTAGATGGGCATCATACTATGAGGTAGCTAGTTTCGTCACGAAATAGGACTTCCTGAGAAAATCAAAGGACATCGTAGGCTTCGGTGGTGTTTACCACAACTAGCAGTAACCTCGTCAGTCCTTATTCGTTTCAAAGGCAGACCCTGTAACGGTTAGTTGAATTCCTTGAAGAATCTGAAAAAAATGACAATGATTTGGCCAAAATTAAAGGTCTCTTGGCTGGTTATAAAATTTCTTATGTAGGGTCTGAGTTCAGGGTGATGTTAAAACGATAATTAACAAACCTGAGGAATGAAGGATCTCTTTTTTACCTTTCGTTTACATTAATTTTATTACGGTTGTATTGAGTAGTGAAACGTCTCGGCTCCCTCATTTCGTTCAGGTATTGATCAATCGAGCCCTGGAAATGCTACAAGAGTATGTTAATAATCATGTCATGAGACAATGCTATCACCGGCCCTGCAGGGCCTGGTATGTGATACCACGTCTGCTCAGTGCGACAATGATCACTTTGACCAGTGACATTCAACTCCGTATTTCTGCTCCCCAGGACTTTGGAGGCTGACCAGCAAGCTGATGGGAGTAACGGTGGTGTTGAGGAAAGTGGTGAAGAGAGCATCGATAAAGATGTATTCTATGTATGTACTGTAGTTAGTGTAATATGTACATCTAAATATCTCATATGTAGTGAAGGACATGAGAACAGCTCAGTGGAACGAGACTTGTCAGAGCGAAATCAGCCTTCCAATTCCAATTTCTTTTCTTCCCTCGCTCAACTCCTTCGACCTATTTTAAGAATTTTGACCACTATCAGTTGAGAATTCGCTCCGTCTGCGGCTGTTATATTAAAATATGTCATTCCCCATCCATGCTACTGACTGTTTTGTGGGGGATTTTCTGGTAGTTCTAACGCTAATTCAACAAGTAACAGTCGAAATCCGTACAATAAAAAGCCTAGCAGTAACTAAACACAATTGCCATGGGCTTAGAAATGTCATAGTTGGCAGTATCCTACCCTCTGATACATGAGCTCGTTGCAAACGATCCAAGATAATTTGTAGGGTGTGGCGAAGGAAATTGAAGTTCGGTCGTAGGAATGGTAAAATAATATTATCCGGTTTAGCTATATCCCCCAGTCCTTTTACATCACTGAAGTCTATTGTTTTGGCTGACCGGACGACCCTTTCCGTCAGTTCATATTATCAACTTTTAACGTCACTGAGCTAGTGATTCCCACCACTGCAACCATAATCTGGGATAGCTGCTGAGGCGTACACATCACCTCAATGGATACATGCTGCAGAAGTTGGGGTGGCTGGCCTTGCTCCGACGGGGTGACGACGGGTCCTAGCTTTACTGGGGCGGGCGAAGCCGCCTCCGCTGTCTGACGACCGGGCAGTTGGTAAGTATGTGAGGCTGCGAAATCAGATATGTTAGCCAAGAATAATTTTGTTGTTTAATACTAAGTAGTTCCTCACTATTCAAGAAACTCTCCATATCCTGATTGATTAAAAGGGGCGAGGCGGATGGACCAACAGGCGCTGGTATTGTATCCAAATTAAAATGTTCAGGGTAGCAGCCCAAGTCGGAAACATCATCAAAAGGCATGCTGGTGGCGAAAGACGAGGCTGAAATAAGGGAGGGGTAGGAAGCATCTAAATGGTACAATGGATGCTGTCGATACTCTAGTGGTGCCATAGCTGAGGATTGGGGTAATATTCGGTGAGGAGATAGATTCTGCATCGCCATCAAATCCTCACCGGATGCAGTTGACGAAAATCGTTCTTCGTCCGACGTTTTGGGTTCATCATCGTCATCGTCCTCTTCGTCGTCTTCTTCATCGTCCTCTCCCTCGTCCCCCTCATCCACCGTCTGGGGGGGGCTTAATTGATAGCTGTTCTTGTCCCCCGAATTGGTCAGATGATTGAGAGTCGGCTGGGTGCTGGTCTTATCTATTGCCAGCGGTCTGCTATGGCGGGACATCTTTGTGCGCAGGGCATTGTATCGATTTTTAAGAGCTAGGGTAGTTCGACTAGGAAGATGCTTGGAAGCAATGGTTGCCCAATTCGTCCCGAGTTGTTTAACAGCTTGTAGAAGCGTTTCATCCTACTTAAACATGAGTCGATCATGTCCTTCGCAAATTAGGGCTAAGACTTCTGTAGCACTAACATCTTGTCGAGTCCAGTCACTGAAGTTAATATCCGGGTCCAAAGTTTGACTCCAGTGGCTAGAGCACTGGTCAGAGCTCCGAGTGCGGACCTCTTGGGCCACCTGGGGCCATTTCGTGCCATGTTTTCGGACGGCGTTCCATAGTCTCTCATCTTCTGACTCGGTCCAGAAGCCTTTGGAGAGACTGCTGGCTAAAGAATTGCACCATCGCCGCCGGCAATCTTTATTACTTCGGCCAGGAACACTTTTAGCGATCTCACGCCAGAGGAAGGGGCGGGATCCGTCAATAGCTACAAGACAAGCACACCCAAACGGTAAGATACCAAATTTCCTTTTCTTGGGCAAAAGAAAAAGAGGGGGAAGAGAAAACAAAGAAAGACGAAATATACTAAAAATAATGCTCCACTCACCTCTCTGTACTGCTTCTCGAAGACGTGTGTCCTCTTCAACGGTCCACTTCCTACGTCCTCCGGCCATGAGTTGTGTATATCTTTTTGTAAACGAGTCAAAACCAAAGGTCAAGACGTGTACTTATTTCACAGACGTTTCATCCTGAGAGGAGCAGCGTTATAACCTCGCCCGGTAGCAATGGGGCGACCATGTTGCTAGTTGCCGTTTAAGGCCCCTGTGAGTCGGGGCCAAGACGTAAATTATTGATGACCCACCAGCCTGCGTATGTATTAACAAACCTGAGTCCTTGACTAAAGTAGGAAAGGCCGCAGATTTACCCTTTTTTCCATCACGCAAATCGGGGATCGATCAATCCAGAAGTAGTGGCAGATCGTTAATGTGCATATGCACACACTGTACCCTAGTTCATGTGGGTCACAGATAGTAGTAGTCATGAATGACTCGAATCCGCTGGGGTTTGCTGGTATCAATGGCTATGGGCACACCAGTAATCGATCGTACAGGGATGAGCAGTATGAATTGATAACGACCACGCAACAGGATTTATCAAGGATCTAAGCAACGCTGGAAATGTGTGTGTTTTCCCCATGTACCCCTTTTTCAATTCCCGTATCACGTGACATGTTGTAAGGAGTAATACTGGTACTGGAGAAACGTTCTGATTGTCGTGATAGTTACAAGTCTTTACGTACACAATATTAGAGCGATATGGTGCCAGCTACCTACATACGACCATATTACTTGAAGCGGCTCGACTATATCCTTTAAGGGCACGTGCTCCGTGTAAGCGTAGGCGCCAGTGCCGAACTCATAATAGGCTTGTTTGAACTCGTTTGAATACATAACAATAAACTCGAAGATATCATTTTAAACTCTTAATAAATAATTGCATAGAGATAAAAGAGGTCAGAGAGCAAAAATCCAGTGATTTTTTAGAGGATTTCATTTCTCACAGGATTCGGACACCCGTACTGAGTATACAGTAATAATGGTGGCGAACATGTTAAAATCGTACACCTCGTAAATTAAATTTCCCCAAATTTTCATTAGACCCAATCAGATTAGGCAGTGAAGAAAAATCTTTGCAGGTACTTAGGCGGCATGTTCCGGCACAATTTTAGCGAACTATAATAGGAAGGTGAGGCTATCCTAAATATTACCATGATCTGGTATGACCAGGTAGATTTTTTCTCCCACAAGGCGGTGGCATGGAGCAGTAATAGTGGTTTGAACAGGTACGACCAGGGACTTGCGGCTGGATGTGAACTAGGGAAGTATTATGTATTATGTCAGAATCTTGCGGCTGAGGTGGTATACTTTATATGTTGCACCAACCATCTAGCGATTCAGGCGTTAATATAAGGAAAAAGCGAGAATGAATGGTCAAAGAGGTCAAGACATTTAGTGCTGAAAGGCTGGATGCTGACGTGAGCGGAGACCGGGTCACCAGATTTTCCAATAAGCCATGGCCTGTAGGGATGTGCCCATACGGTATATACAGCCCACCCTTGTTGTATATACCGTATATACACACTTCATACAGTATATACATACTGGCATAACTGAAGTTGGTATTACTTGTCAGAACATCTAAGAGCAGTCATTATCAAATGAATACA
>JAHQZX020005532.1:0-20631 GCA_019804575.2 Pseudotulostoma volvatum
TTCACTACACCAGCCTCCCACCTAGTCCTAAATTGGCTAATGTACATAAAGTATTCTACAGAATCAATCTGACAGTTGCCATGTGAGAGAAGCGAAAGAAGATGGAATTCTGTGCTATCACAAGAGTGCAGCTTGTGGTCACGTGACTCTTAGGTCGGGCTTAGGTCCTGACATGCCAGCACTGACTTTCACTCTCTTCCGCTCTTCGGCCAAAGGTTGCTTTTCTTCTGTAACAGGCCAAAGCCAGCCTGTATTCCTAAATAACTAGGGGCAAGCTAAACAAAATGAACTGTTGAAGAAAGAAAGAAATAAATAAATAAAGAAAAGGAATTAGAATGGTGCTTTGAGATAAAATTTCAATTGTGCGTCGTGCACGGGCCCTTATGGAAAAGGTTTAGCGTGATGGCATAGCCGAACACACGTTGTCGACGAAGCTTCTCTTCCTGTTTGGCCTCTCTAACACGTTTCGCAGCTTCTTCTTTCTCGATTTGAAGCTCGCGAGCTCACTGGATTTTACTTGGGCTGTAGAAAATAGCATTGCCATCTTTTGGATTTCGGATTTCGAGCGGTAACGGTTTTCCTCGATTTCGCTTCTTTTGTTCATGAACTAGGGCGTTTTCTAGACCATAACATCGCGTTTTCAGAAGGATGTTCTTGGTTGACAAGCGAAGAATTATTATTAAGCTCTCGGACTCTAAAGTCGCAAATATCGTCAACAACCTCCCTTACTTCCCTTAGAAGCGTTCTAATGCGACGCCAGTCTTTTACCTCAAGAACAGAGTCTGAAGACTGGCTCAATGAAGGTCTATCCTTCGGCTCCCTAGAAAATCGCGCGAGAACGGTCTCCGGTTGCCAAGGGTGTAGACCAACGGATTTTCACCCACTGTCGATATTTTTAACGGTAAACGCCGTCCCCCAGCTTCTCCAGAATAGGCGAAAGAAGTCTCGTTTGGTTATATGACTCAGCCCTTGACAATCGTGTAAAAACCGCTCTAGTTCATCGCTATATGCTTTGGAGAGAGGGGAAAAGAGACCGACATCTAAAGGCTGCAAAGTCTGCGTCGAATGTGGCGGATATACAGCTAGAAGTATCCTATTGGCATCGCCATAGTTGATGAACTTTATGGCTATGTGGAAGCCGTGACCGTCAAGAATCAGAAGTCTCCGCTTCCATTTAGCCTTCTCTTTCGTTTCACGATCAAAAATTGTGGTAAGCCATGCGTATCCTAGCTCATCACTTGTCCAGCCACTAGGTGATGAGGTGAAGAAGCAACTATGCTCTGAGGGGTTGTAATCCTGAAGCCAGGAATCTTGAATTCGGCCGGAAGCGGCCTGATAAATCAGACCGGGCGATAGAGACGTTCCATCTTGAAGTCTCTGCTTGGATCTTCCCTGCTCATATTGCTGGCGGGAAAAGATTCGCTTGCATTTTGTCAATATTCCAATCAAAAAGCCTTTTTCATCCATATTATACATATGCTCCGGCTCAACCCCATATTGATCGATTTTCCGGGCGAGTAGGTCAAAGTATAACGAGTACTTGTAGGCTGAGTCGGCTTTTTTCCGCGAACTATCCATAGCTGCGGAATAACGCGAGACAAGAGCACTGTTGTATTTCTGCAAAAATCGTGTCGGCCACAGTTTCCCAGGCTTGGTTCCGGTAATTTCCTTCGCAAAATTGCGGAGAATTTCATGCGGGGGAGGCAAGCCGCGTATTGTAAGATCTTTTATCCATTTTATAAGCTGCTTCGCTTGCTGGTTATTGAGTAGCTGCTGATTTTCGTACTGGGCTTGACAGGAGGCTTGCACTCCCCGGTGTCTTGTCAGCGTAGATCTTTCAACACCATGTTTTCCAGCCACTACAGCATAATTCAGTGGTTCTCCCGGAGCCAAGGATTCTAATCCCGCAAGAGCGAACTCGATTGGACTCATTTTGGCGGGGTCGTACTCGTTAGAAAAAACGGGCGTACACGAGAAAATCGTTTGTCAGGTGATAACGTGCGTCAGGTGATAAACCACGGTATATACTGTAGTAGAAGATTCTAGAAGACCCTTGAGGTGGGAATGTGTTGGGAGATTTCAGGATATCTCGATGGTGATGGAATGTGCCATGAGGTTCTAGTGATATCTCGGTGGTAGTAGTAGGTTCGTTACACTAACCAGCAGGCCTACCTCGGGAGTTCATTGTTCAGTTTAAGAAACCCGATGCACGAGCGGCAGATAACTCTCTCACCAGCCTGTTGTATCCTCAGATCCTTAGACGTGGCTAGATTCGGGAACCTACGTACGACAAAAGGTTGGGTTATACGACCGTATAACGCTACGCTGAACCAGAAGGGTGGATGACTTCGAGAGGGCGTGATTCTCAAGGGCGCTACATCTCGATAATCTCGATAATTGAAGCAAAAAGAAGGGACGCAATCGATATTCCCTTGCCTGATTCCGATGACAGTAACGAGAACTCGAGAGATACCGAAAACATGGCCAGTAGATCAAAGAACTGCAGTCGGGATGAGACTGTCCGTATCCATCGGTCCCGGATCGATAAACTCACAAAAGCGAATGTCCATAACTGGAAGCTGCTGATGGAAGATTACCTGATAACTCAAGGTTGTTGGGAAGTAGTCGAACAAACAAAAGCAGTGGTGTATTCGGTACTCAATACTCCATATGCCTCTATATTGAAGAACTCTGTATTGTATCTTAAGTATTGAACTATTGAAAGTATTGAAGATATTGAGAATATTGAGAAAAACATACAGTACATTTAAACTATAGTAATACAGTCTGATATTTGACTACCTAACTCCCAACTCTAACCCGCTAGCGTTAACTACCTACTCTTCACCTTCATCTGCACCTTCCTCCAGTGGTAGATTTTTGTTGTGTCGGTTAAGCCGGCCCTTTCCCAGCCAGTGTTTTAAACATTCCATCTGCTCCAATCTCTTCGCTCACAAGCTAGCCCTACTCCATGGTAGTACACTGAAGACTCGCGATGCTTCTGCTGGCATCTCTGGTACCGAAAGAATGAATTGCCATATGGGAGAGGCGTGGGTATCGTATTTGCTGTCGCTCTTCATACCACCATTCTAGTGCAGTCTTGGTAGAGAGATCAGTCGGGTCAGCCTTGATAAACGATTCCAGTGATCGGTGGGAGTTTGAACCACGTTAAGATCCCGCTCAAGAAGATCGTATTCGTCAGGCCCATAAGTTGGTTGTTACGATAGATTTGGACTTGTAGTTTCTTCAGTAATAGCATATCTCTCTTTTTCTTCCTTAGTTACAAGCCTTGCCTGCTTATTGTATAGTATATCCTTATTGGCTTCCTCATCGGAACTGTTATTCAGATCGTTCTCATCGACTCCGATCTCGGTCTCCTGCCTAGTTTCATTTACCACCGTAATCAATGTCTCACTGTCAGGTGCAAAAATGAAGGCCTGGCTTAACAAGGTTAATAATATGGCCGTGGCACCGAATTCGACGAGCCTTTGGCTCCCGTTGAACTTGATATTACTCCCTAAGATGCCTTGAGATAAAATAGCAGCACTTATCATTGGAGCCATGATTATCGCCAATGCAGTACCCAAGCTTATGAGCAATCTCATACTAGTTGATTATTCTGTTTATATGTTTTGCTTGGTGCTGACCGCCGTGGCTCCCTCGTAGCTGTTGTAAGCCTAATAGAGCCTTGCGAACCTTCACTTTGGCATCAACGAAGTGTGTAATAGTTATAAAGGCCATCTCCTTATACTCAATTGTCTAAAAATCACAGGCAAGGTTATTTCGGAGAGTGCGGAGCGGAGATCTTGTTTTATCTCCGCCTTTGTCTGCTGGGAGGAGTATTCGATCTTTTTCGGAATTGTTGCTCGAGATTTTGGGAGAACATCTTCCGTCATATAGTTGACACTTATAATCATCGAGTACAGTCCTGACTCTACCAACTTGTATGGGAGATTGTTATTAATAATAAGCTGTAGCAGAGATTCCTCAAAGGCTTTCTGGTTAATAGCTCTCTAGAAGGATTTTCCTTCGCGTTCTTCCGTCACTATCTGTTGTTTTTCACCCTGCCGTCGAAGAGTCTGCTCAAGCTTCGTCTATCCCCCTGTTATAACCTGTGGCTGCTGTGCTTTAATTTTGATACCGTGCGTCTGATCAAGGTGATTTCGTGCAGAGGCCAGGGCAGCTGATTCCCATACGCATTTACGACAAACCCAAAATTTGTTACCAAAGCGAACACGTCGAGCTTCTTCGCCTGGTTTTGGCTTCTTCGCATGTGCCCAGGTCTCTAAAGCAGCCTGAGTGCGCTTTTTGGACCCACGACCAGCTGCAGGAGCAGTTGTACTCTCTGAAGTGGTAACGATAGTATCGGAGCTTTCGGGTTGTGATGGATCGGCATTTCCGAGCTCACGGAATGATGGATGAAGACCAGCGACGAGATTGGCAATTTGAATGTGCTAGCGAGTGAATTAGAGAATCAGGTGAAAGAAACTTATGTGTGTGTTGTAATTGCCAAAAGCTGGGGCATATCACGTTTTATATCGCGAAGCTCTGTCGGTTGCCGAAAAAAGAGAGTGAGAACCGACAGTCAACTAGCCGAGGACCGAGTCGAGGCTGTGGGAACGGTAGAGGCCGTAGAGGTCGGAGCCATGGCGACAATGCAACGAGCTAGTGATGAAAGGAAAAGCCCACGCAGTTGATGATGAAGAGTTGGAAAAGAATAGCAATACCATTACGGATGAAGATGATGGGCGGCTTACCTAGTATGAGAGGTTGATGAATTGCGGAAACCGCTTACCAAATCGAACTGGATGAGCAGATTGCTAGTCAACGTGAATCTCTACTCTGGTCGGGGGAGAGAAAAAGGGGAGTGTTGACCCCCCTGTGAATAACAGCGGGACGACGTCACACTGCAATCCCGATATCGAGCTCTTTAAATCCTTTGATCAACAATATACAGGCCGATTAGGAACCGCAAGCAAGAGCACTAGAATTTCTGGGAAAAGGGCTATGAAAATTCCGCTGACTACGAAGTGCGAAGAGATTTACAAGGAGCCAGGCCCAATGCGTTAAGGTATGCCAACCGACGAAGCTGACGAATGGTTACGCCTACGAGTACTCCAGCTCCTAGAGCCAGAACGTTTCAATGAAGACAAAGAACCCGTCACAGTATCTTATGTCAGCACTTGTAATGGTGATATAAAGAGTTTCATATTGGCAGGATGGATGATGGAGGGGAGGCGATGCTCGCGCCAACTGCAGCAGACGACGATAGACCATTACGAGAGTCATGAAACCAGGCCGAAGTATAAGATTAACGGCTAAAACAAATGGTTTATGCTTTGCAAAATGGACAACGGCGGGTCCCGGTTGATGCTCGTTGGATGAAGAGAATAAGCTACGCGTTCGAGATCGCAAATGGGTCCCTGACAGTGAGCTACTACGTACACGTTTTGAGGTTTTAAGAAGACCGTGAGCGTTAGCTCTGCTTGTGGGTGCTGAACCACGGATATGTCGTGAGCTTATATGGATGTATCGTGAGCGTATATAACCGTATGATTCTTAGTTTTTCTTGGTGCTAATCGACAAGATTCATGGTTGTATTCGGGTCAAGAGTACTAAGAGAATCATCAACCAGCCCCCAGAGCAAGACGAAAACTCTAGCGAGTCTACATGAACTATTGGGGACCGTACCAGCGATGTTTAAATTAGCATGGGTAAAAGCATTGCCTTTCGTTGACGGACGATCATTCACGATTTTCGTGGATCTATTTGACGAAAGACCATACACTTGAGACCGCGAATGATATATTGGCGAAATGGTTAACTAAAGTTGAACATGAGACGGGTAACTTACTACTAGTTATTCGGATGGAGAACGTGAAAGGGTTCGAAGCTATAAGGCTTTGGGCGTTCAAAAAGGGTATAGAGATCGAATTCATCGAGAATGGCGTTGCTGAATGATTAAATCGTTTTCTGCTCGAAGTCACTAGAGCTATTTTGATTGACGCAAAAGTACATAAGGGATACTGGCCTTGAGTGATAAAAATGGCGAACCATCCCCGAAACCGAACCATCAAAGTTAGAGATTCAGGTAAATCACCTTTTGAACTTTAGTTTGGATATCCCCCAGATGCAACAAAGTTCCGGTTCCCTTTTTCGAAGGTTTGGTTCCATGTGAAGACGGACGATAAACTTGAACCTCGGGCGATAGAGGAAGTGTTCGTGGGAAATACGCCCTCTAAAAATCAGTATTCTGTGATG
This sequence comes from Pseudotulostoma volvatum, assembly GCA_019804575.2. Taxonomy (NCBI): domain Eukaryota; kingdom Fungi; phylum Ascomycota; class Eurotiomycetes; order Eurotiales; family Elaphomycetaceae; genus Pseudotulostoma; species Pseudotulostoma volvatum. The sequence continues at coordinate 6,262 of JAHQZX020005532.1, forward strand.
GCGTTGAAGGATCGAAAGGTGTACAACGTTACTAATCCGAAAATGAGCCTGGTTTCTTAGCCAAGGAGCCTGGGGATCAGGACCTAGCGTCTGAACCCGCCTTTATGAAGGTATACGGTCTCGATCTAACCGGGAAAACAGCTTGGTGAATGTACACACGCGGAAGGAGATCTTTTATGAGAGAAAGTTTCGGGCCGTACAAAATGAAGGTGAACAACGCAATTTGGCAGCCGCTGTTGAAACAGCGTCTGCCTAATTGGGCAATCTAATTGACACCAACATCTAGTTCTTTAGACTGTGATTATAATTGAGCGTTCAGCAACCCTTAAAGCATCGTTCTATCTTTATTGGTTTCCACATTCCCTTACGGGTTGCTGAACGAAGAGGTAGTTGGTAGCATACTAGGTTCCACTTGGTATGCGTAAGGCTAGAGCCAGTTGACAAGCAATTTTTATATGATCACGTAACGGTTTACATAATCGATCTTTTTTTAGACATTTGCCAGAAATGCCAAGACGCTAATGCCCCGGACGGATCGAGCCCGGGTGACCCTAAGTCGCGTGAGGTATTGATGAAGCAAGGGAAATGAGTACGACTGCGGGTTTGTTACACGTGATGCCAAGACAAGGATGAGACGTATAACCATGTACATGTTACATGTACAGTACATACATACTCATTATTGCTGTAATAATTACACTATGTAGTACTATGTATCTGTACGGTCAATGTACTATGATACCAAGTGGTTATCAACACAAGTAGATCCAAGTATCATAACCATCATAGGTGGCTTATAATACGGAGTATTCAAGTCTCAGAACAGGAATGGTACATATTTTATGGTAATATGATATTATCATAAAAGAAGATAGTGGATCCAGGAAGTGTCAAACCCAAACGGAACACTTCAACAGCGTCACATCGGGGTGGAACTCTATGCTTCTATGGTCGTATTCCTCCTCCCGTTCGCTCACTCAATGCGACAACTCGGAGGCAACCATCTTTGATCCGAACTGCTCTGGGACCGTATGGTAATAATTATTATGATAATACTAATTACTATCATAGTATATTATTATCATTGTTCTGTCCTTTCCCTCGGGTATATTCTGTCCTATCTGGTGTTATTATCAGAGGCAGCTGCTATCTTCAATCTTTCACTCATACATATGCTTCTCTACACCCGATCTTTTACTGACATCTTGTGTTTCCTTTCCGCTTCTTCCAAACTCCCCAAGCTTACCCAGTCCTTCACGACTGATTAATGTCGGCTCAACAGGTGCTGGCCCACCTGTTGCTTCGAGTCTAACAACGTAGATCTACACGTTCCATCACGCATTCAGACTGTATGAAACTTGAAACCACTTCTTCAATGCATTAGTGTATGTCTGATTGTGCCGTTTGCATCATCATGAGCTCCAGGGTCGCCTATTTCTGCTGCGTCCTTACCTGACCATATCTCCGACTATACGTTCAAGCGGTTACCGGTTCACTGAGTGATTATCCATGGTCAAACGCCTACCACACTATCGTCTGGGTAGTCACTTATTCCGTCGTTTCCTTCTTTGTATAATCCGTTGACAGAACACCCAACGGTTTGTGGACTCACAATGTCGGAAGGTCATCTCTCCGATGAAATGGACGATCGGGATATCGAGCGCATTCACATGCAGGATGAATTAGGCGACGAGGAAGCCGGGTCTGTTGATGATTTACCGCACGCCGAACCAATTTGGCGAACTGATGCACTCGATACCTTCCTAAGACCCTTGATACTCGATGAAGCTACCCTCTACAATCTTGCTCGCCGTTTTTCCGAAGTCTACCAGCATCTTGCTCGTACCTCACATGAACAATTCCTCCCAACTCCTGTGACTCAGTTACCTACGGGGAAAGAGACTGGTCGTTATTTAGCAATTGATGTTGGCGGGAGCAACCTCAGAGTTGCTTTCATCGAGCTTCTAGGAGAGTCCGCCGACTTGGACTCAGAGGCTTCAAATGGTCTCGCAAAATCACGTGATACTCTTCGGAAGGCTCGACGGCAACGGGTGAGGCGCACACTGGAGAAAGCATGGCCGATCCAGGAGCATCTGAAGATGGATAAGGCCGAAGATTTATTTGCATGGATCGGCGATTGTATTGCGGAAGTTGTCGCGGACAGTCTAACATCGGACGTCACCAGGGCCGAGATCCCTTCCGAAATCGAGATGGGGATCACGTTCAGTTTTCCTATTTTGTAAGTTCTTTAGTCCCCCCATGTTCTATAGACATCAGGCCAAGTTGTTACGATGCGACTTCTTGAGAGTCTGGATTCTTGGAGCACCTTGGATAGATTGTGATTTCGAAACTATGCAACGCATGAATTTTGATGATTCGATGTTACATTATTTTTGCTGGGTAATTAGACAGCCTGTTTCTAACGTGCGACAGACAAAACGCCGTAACAGAAGCTACACTGATGCCAATGGGCAAAGGCTTTGCGATTACCTCCGATCTAAATCTTCGCGATATTCTACTTGCCGGTTACGAGAAGCATACCAAGCGGCCAGATAACGATGAACCGTCAAGCAAACGTCGAAAGCTCTTTGCGCTACCAAAATTGAAGATTGCAGCCATTACAAATGACACTGTGGCGACCCTAGTTGCACTCGCTTATTCCGTGAAGTCATTACCAAATAGCAGGGTTGCAATGGGTATTATCGTAGGCACCGGGTGTAATGCTACAATACCGATGCCCCTCGCGGATCTTCATGAGTCCAAAGCCAAGCGTGTCAGCTTAAAGAACCCAGTCGCTAAGGAAACCGTGGTCAACACGGAATGGACTATCTCTGGTGCGGCAGCGCCCCTGAGAGAATTGGGAATAACGACCAAATGGGATCTGCAACTAGATGGAGCCTGTGCCCGCCCAGGCTTTCAGCCGTTTGAATATATGACAGGCGGCCGATATATTGGTGAACTGATTCGCCTAGTGCTCTTCGACTACCTCACTAGCGTTGCCGGGCTCTCTAAAAGGGATCTCCCCGCGAATCTTCTCCAGGAGTACGCTCTGACAACAACTTATGTCTCAGCAAAAGTTGCTCGTTCTCGATCGGAGAAGGAGCTAGTTATGGAATTATCTCAATCGCTTCCACCACCTGAGCTCAGTGACTGGAGCTGGGATTTGGGGTCAGCGGGGGCGTTCCGCAAGATTGCTAGAGCAGTGCAAACACGATCTGCAGGACTAATCGCTGCCGCTGTTGTCGGTCTCCTTGCCTGTACTCGTGAGATCTGTCTAAAGGATGACAGTGCTTCTAGTTCGCCACAGCCTCCGGCGGTTAGTGAGCCAGCTTATAACGGAAGTATCAATTTCCAGACGGAGCCTGAGCACATCGTGAATTTTGCGGCTTTTTCGGGTATTGGGAGCTCGGGCCCTGCTGAAAGGCCACTAGGTCCCATAGTACCAGTTTTATCACCATCACCTGCAGACTGGCACTCAGGCCCCGAGGAACTGGTTGTCGCGTGCACGGGGGGTATTATTCAAAATTATCCCAACTTCAAAGACACATGTCAACGATACATCGATCGCCTAATCATGAGAACTGGCCCCCAAAAAAGTGGTAAATCTGTATTTCTGAGGGAAGCTTCCGATGGCGGCGTTATCGGTGCTGGAGTTCTGGCTGGAATGATGTCTGGAGGCTAGTCCTGTCATATTTCATTGCGTGTCAAATATACCTAGAGATTTTACTGCATCAAGACTATCTCGAAGAGAAACGGTCAAAAGGGGTCGTGAATCCGGTGTCTTATTAGACAACATGAACCCTTGAACACACCTGGAGACACGATTTAAAAGATCACAGGAAGAGATAGACCATAAAGCAGGTGTTTACCTTTTTATGCACATGTTTGAGAAAAAGAGCACGGATATGTCATCATGACCCTCTCACATTCAACCGTTTACTTCTAGTCCTTATCTTCATGCCTTTATTATTAAAGGTACTAATGAAGACTGACCCTTGATGGTGTCATTTGTCCCTAGTAATTTCATAATCCAGTTCTGTTCACTTGAAAGCAGTATATCAGGCCCATGTTAAAACTTATGATTTAAGGAGCAAGGCACCAATCGACATCCAAACAATCTACAGAGATCAATGCTGCGGAGTATAAAGATCGTAATCAAGAAGCGGGTTCAAGATACCCTAGTATATGAAGTAAGCTGTCGGATTCTAAGCATTCGCTTAAGATTATGATGTCATAGAATCATGGGTAGAACCAGCAGTAATTCGATGAAGCACTTGTGGGGTGTTGCCAAATAAGGGCAAATGCCGACGCATATACCTGCCACACATATGGCGGATATTGGTGAAAATTTTTGGTATCAATGTCAAGGCAGTCGAATCTAGAGGAGACAGTCGATTGGAGAAAACTAAGGTGTCGTTTAAAGATAGCAAATGGATCTTGGGAGAAGAGTAAGTTGAAGCTGAGCTTCCTAAAGGCTACGGACCGGTGACAATAGCAATAGGAGAGCTGAGAACACTCGAGAAGCGATATCGCGGTGAATTCTGGCGATCTTCAGCTCCATGATGCCCGACGATAAGTATGGTCAAATCAATGAGTTTCAGAAAGCACTTGTTGACCAATCCCCAAGGCGATACGAGATGCATATTCCAGAGCATGTTCGAATACGATCAACCCGACGCTCTCCTCCTTCGATTCCTCCATGCGAGAATAGGATGCGAAGAAGGCCTTGGTAATGTTAATATCATCTCCACCCTACCTTGAAGGGTAAAGATAATGGACAGCGACGATGAGATCATGAACGGCGGCGAGGCACTACCCTGGGGCAGTCAAAGCACAATTTACAAAGCTAGCGAATATTCTCTAGCCCAGTTCTAAGGGGTTTGTTTATTCATGGCGTTGACAAAATGGGCCGACCTCTGCGTGTCATCAGGGCGCGCTTACACAGAAGTTATGGGAAGGGTTACAGTTCACCTTTGGTTGGGCAACCAGAGCAATCCTGATTCGGCCCGTCGAGACAGCCTTATATAAGCCTGCCGGGTTCATTTTGTAAGTCCTAGGGCTGACGGAAGTAGATAATCATCCTTGACATGACAAGTTTCTTGCTCGCAAACGTAGTGAGAAGCTGGGGTAGGGCTGACTACGAGTACAACAAGCACTTAATGATGTAGTTGGGGAAACCTCCACTTGTAAGCCCTCCGTTCGAGGTCATTTCGGGGGAGCCGCTGCGCTGAGCGCAATCGGATAGAGCAAAACTTAAGTTGCGAGAGCCCCACCTGGCAGAAGAGGACCATTTGGCTTGGTATACTTCAGCCTCAGCCATACACTTGTAACATTATTACCGAAAGATCTTGGCGATTCAAAAACTACACTCGCCGAACGAGAACAGAGCTGTCGTTGACCGGATGCATAGGGGATATTATGTCTATTGTATATTATATTAAATTACCAATCGTTAATTTAATTTAGAGCAGTGCCAGTGTGGATACCGCCAAATCGATCGAATAAGTAGTTTTGTATGTACATTACAATAAACTAGATGATTAAGATATAGTTCTACCTGCCCGGAAATATATATTAAGGCAATTAAAAATCGTCCACAATTGTGGTTTGCGTCAGGAAGATAGCTAGTTAAAAAGCCTACATGTGTGTTATTCTAGTGGTTAGCATAGTATCCTGTACTCATGATCAGACAGTCAGAGCTACTAAAAATAAGTGCTTCGATCCCATCTCCTTAATATATTCTGGCGGCTGTAATGACCCAATCCCGAAGCATAGAACTGGATTGATGATACTAGCGTGTCTGTCATAGCCGAAAGGCTGGATTATAGACAATAAACTATAAACTTAATTAATAATAATAATGATACTAGAGAGGAACGGAGGATATATATGCTGCTTAACCTGAGCTAGTTCGTCACGCGCCCACCCGAGAACATTGGCTGGGATCGCGAGAGAATGATTGGGGGATCCATCTTAGGCGCTCTAACCAATGTTTTTCGCACCGAGACAATAATAATGATTCCTCAACCTTTAATGATCATATGCAAGATCAACAGGGGATCATGGCCCCATGCATAAATCCATCTGTGAGGAAAAAAGACGCGCTCCAAACAATTTGAGTTAGGCTGGTTTCCCGCGCGGGGGCGGCTATTACGGAGGAAAAATATATGTAACAATTCTACTATGATAAACGTCTTGGCTTCAGGGGGTTTGGGCTGAATGAAGTATTAGTGGATACCACCCAAATTTTCCAAGTTTTGGTCGAATATAAAAAACTCTTGGCTTTGACTTTCATGAAATCAGGAGATATTTGTTATGGACGTTAGGACCAAGAGTCATTTTCGAGGAAGGTTCTGTCTATGTCAGCGACCACAAACATCTCGTTCGTTCCTAACTTAGAACCAAATGTGGGAGCTAAGCCTAAAGTAGATTGGTGATGTCGGTAAAATTGGTCTAAATCAGACTAGCCCAGGATTCACCATCATCAAACCTATGGTCTGAGTGGTAGAGATAACAATTCCTCGAATAATAATGATTCCCACCATCATTCCCTTGAAAAGAACCTATTCAGCCATTGCCACTATAATAAGACCTTGGTATCTAGGTGTATTTAAATCTACGACGGCCATAAGACAAGAGAATAGATATCCTTCCATTCGCCTAATTCTAGGTCTATCAGGGATAGATTTTACCTATAATAGGTGTGGCCAGGTGTTTATATTTGATCCAGGTTTGCGGCATTGTATGCCTGTGAAGAAGCTATCCACTGACGTACGTTTCATTCGTCGTATTCGCAGCCGCAAATCTCTTAAGGAACTTCATATTCCTTTCGCAGGTTGATTTGTCTCGGACATGCTTATGGCAGTCGTCATTTTAGATCTGAACTGATCTAGCCGAGTGTCGGGTGTTTATCAATGTATCATCCTTGGATAATCCTTCCGCTAAATCTTCAGAACTCGGAATCGGACTCAGTGTGAAGCAGCCTTACCACTAACATTACATGCCAAAAGGCCTAACGAATGACCATGGTAGGTCATTCAGTCAGCGTACTATATACTAATATTAAATAGATCAGGATCCAGACACTTGGAATCAGACTCGGAATGTAAGACATCATCTAATCCCGATCTGATCTCCGCCACCATTGTCTAATCTTGGCAGCGATGATATCAATAATAGGCCGCTTCCAAATTCGAACCAAATTTCCTGAACCAGAACCCTTCTTTCTTGCCAAATAATATCCTGTACTTGTATCATCGCGTCATTAAGCTGTCGACGGCTTATTGGTCCAGCTTCTTTAAAGTTACTTCTTTCTAACTTTTGCGCTTAAATTAACGAAAGACCATCTAGATTAAAATCATAGTCAACATCGAGAGGTTTACACCGATCCTATATTTAATGATATTATTAGTATGCGTGTGAAACAACTTTAAAAAAAGCCTTAAGGGTACACCGCATCAATTCAGGCCAACGAAAACGTTCGAGAAAGGGCACACTGGTGTATTCCAGCGCCGAGTTTCTGAGAAGAAAGTGGTCCACTCGGAAAATCTCGATATACGTTTTTGGTGTGGTGAAAACATGTTTTCATTCGCATCCCCTGCTTGTCAAAATCGAATTATAAGCAAGACGAAAGGAATTACATGTATTGCAGAGTATTTTTGTCCCAGAGTCCATTCTAGGTACTGGGGAAAGAATCTTCGAAGCAATAAAAAAAAGAAATAGAAAAGCTGGACGGAGGGCGAGGCTGAAAAAGAAAAGGAAAAGCAAGTAAAAAGAAAATATTGATGACAAGGCCGAAAAAAAGGAATTCACGTGACCAGACCTTTTCGGAGTTGAGCCTAGTGCCTCTACGGAAAACCTATAGTCGCCTCCGGTCCGGTGCTAGGCCGCTTCGGGGACCGCCCGGAGGCATTGCTGGCGCAAGGCCATGCGATTCGTTAAATCGGCGGGTTGTCATCGGCTCGGAACTGAAAGCTCCACCGAACGCCGATAGGGGCTGATGAGGTAAAGACGATCTTGATATATCACGTTGTCACATGATAATTGCATAGAACCACTAAGCCACATTTATCACTTATGTGGGGGCTAGTAGGATCTGTCAATGAATCATATCTTTCCGTAACGTTAAGTATTCTCTGGTATCGAAATAATAATTCTATAGGTACCAATTGTATTAATTTGATTTGTTGTTCACGCGGTTCGGTTCTTGTCCAAGGGTCCGAAATTCAACGCCAATTCCGCCATTGCTAGCTGGCTAGCCGCCCGTCGTCGAGTCACAGAATAATGAGGCCCACATAGCCGATAGATTGATGGGTGGATCGGCGGCAGCCAGCTGTGGAGGGGGGCCGTGCGACACCATGTCCTCGATAGCTTTAAGAGTAAAGTGATCACTCAACGTATTGATTGGATGATAAATGCCGAAGTTTTTGTACTGTAGGTAAGTACGGGAACATTTGACGTAAGCAACAACTCGACGATGATAATGGCATAGGGAATAGACACTATTGCATACTAGAGTGAATGTCAGCCGGCTGAGGATCGTAAGAAACCTCTATTAATACTATAAAATTAATTCTTTCATAGAAAGTATATGTTACTACTGGTACAGCGGGCCTGTTGGAGGATTGCGTTTACACATACCAGGATCCTGTCTTGTGTTGCTCTAGAGCAGACTTGCTTTCGAACAGAATTGCTAATACTCATCTAACTAACGATCTGGAATTTGTCTTACAGCCTTTCTAAATATTGACAATGACGTCCAATCCACCTGATGATTGCTGCGCCTCTGGCTTCAAGCATGAAGGTACCCCAACGGGACGGGGAGAGAAAAACGATCGATGGTGGCAAGCAAGCACTGAAGTTCTGCCTAACATTCAAGCCATCCTCGAAGACTGACTCGCCCACTCGATGTGGCTGTCTAGTTAAGGCGTACTTCACCTAATCCAAGGAGACTAAATCCCCGGAAAAGGCCGTCCTTTATCTGTCCGATATCATTGGTATCTGTGAAGACTTTCAGCAACTCACAGACCAGTTCGCAAAGGCCGGATACCTAACCATCCTGCCAGAGCTCTTGAGAGTGACCCTTTTTCACTTGAAGATATCAACATGGGCAAGAGGGATCTGTGTTTTTGGCTTCAAAAGCACAACCCTGGTGTTACTGACCCAATTGTTGAAATACCTAAGGGAGGAACTAGGAATCAACAGGCTAGGTGGGCCACCCGTCCTCTGTCACTGACGAGGAGCTCTCGGCCATCGATGGCCCTCTGTTTATTGCTGCAGCGGGTAGGTATTGACAGTCACATCCCAATATCCCGCAGGTGGAGACGCATGAGCATAGCAGTTCCTGATTGATACTCTGCAGAAACGAATCAGATTCTCCCGACCTATCTTCATCACCATTCGGAAGACATCTTGATCAGGACGAAACAGCCATACCAAATTTGCCTTTACAGTAGGGTCGCCTATGGATTTGCTGTTCGCTGTCAAATGTCCCTTATGAGAGAGCAAGCTTACTGGCAAGCTGTGGCGTGGTTTGACTTTCGCCTCTGAGCTCGAATCGGGTTATGGTATCAAGGATTGAAGGAGACCCAGGAGATTATTTCCGTATTGTATGACCAGGTTAACATCAGGCCTCGCTCTTTGACTATCAACGATAGCACCACATACGGCCAAATCTCGAGCTTTTTATGTGTCAGCGGACAGGTCCCTGAATCATAAATAAGATAAGATTCTCTCAGTAAGGTATTAGGTTGGACTTTAGCTACACGGCTGTCCTACCACTGAGTTGCGATATACAACATTGCTTATTAATCCTAAAATACATAGAAGCTGAGAATACATGACTCATATTATAATAGAAAAGTCCTGTCAATAAACTTCCTTAGTTCAATATTTCCTTTTTTAGTCCAGTTACCATTCTTGATTAACCAGGGGCCCGTGGGTCCCTTCGGTTGGAACGCGGACAGTATGAACCTTAGTACCGGCCGGCTATACCCTCCTTGTATACCGGACGTACCGTAGATTAGCATGGAGACGGCGTCCGATCCACTCTGCTCGTCCAAAGTCTTCTATATCCTACATGAAGTCGGGACGGCGGTAAGCGCTTCGTTGGTGGTTCTCGTTCGGGACCTGACTTCTCGATCGAGAGCCGTGGGTTCGAGCCCACGGGTAGTCCAGTGATAAAACATTACTGGAAGGGCTTCAGAGGATGCACTGCTTCTGTAAAGGCTGGGGCCCTTTATATGGTAGTCTGGAGACCATCACCTAGCATCTGTTAGATCTAAAGGATATTTGGTTTACCAAAGCGTAACATGGCCTCGGCTACAACCGACGTTGCTTCAGTGATTTGACAGATATGGCCCACTTTGCCAAATGAGCAACCACTGGACGTTTAAGGAACTGAACCGGAGCAGTATGTGGGTCATTGGGGGCTGCCCTAATACAAAGACAGACGCGCACAATCACAAACAATTGGCCTTCTGTATAATAAAAAAAATAATAATTTCCTTTGATGGGTCAGGTCTTGGTGACAGGCCGGATGCCACCCTGCAGAGCGCCACACCACACATAAAAGGCAGCTATGGTGGGGGCAAGCCTCGAACCGGAGCAGATCAACCCTCCAAATTCAAACCAGCCTGTAACCAGCCGCAACATTCAGGGCTTATTATTTAATGGATATGCTATTTGGAAAGAGGCCACTCCGTATAATCTATGTGAGTACCATACATAATACCTACATAGTATTCATACGCTTGAATAGGTACTCTGCCTAGTTACATGATCATATAACCACGTGACCTATGAATGTCCGCTACTCCCCGTTGGGTTCGAATCACATTAAAATCTTGCCCGCACAGTATTCAGTAGGCGAGGTGCTAATAACCCCCATGTAGAGCTATGATATACATTAGAAAGTAGTGTTAATAATGAATGACCCCGTTTAGCTGCCGCCACTTTAATCACAGCAAGATTTATTGCTCCTCTGCGAACGGCAAACGTTTTCCTCATCGTGACTAATTTTCCCCGTGTCATCTCCAAGCAATTCTGCAGCGATCAGGATTCTACAGTGCTACAAGTCCAATCACAGTCTTAAAGCACAAGCCGAATGTGCTCATTCTTCATATCTTCCCTCTTGGAAGACAAATACTATAGGGAGTAGAAACAACGCGCCTACCGCTTACCGAACCTACATGAACTTATACTCAGATACGAGTGAGCCTACGGATGTCGACTGAAGACCTAAGCATCCAGCTCGAGACTCTGCTACCATAGCTCAGGTAGACAAGCCGCGGGAGGCAGCCCGCAAGGGGGCAGCCCAGTTTGAAGCACTGTCTCGGGTGGTAGGCTCTACCTGGGGCCCAAGCTTTAGCCAATCCCGGCTCCTCTACACAGCAGTGGTCCTAACCTATGGATGTGAGATATGGGCTGGAGGCGAAAAGGGGAAGACCGCCTAGCTGCCTCCCGCAACCATTGGTAAAGCTCCGAAACAAGTGCCTGCGGAAAATCACTGGCGCCTATAGGCGGGCCCCAGTCAAGGCACTTGAAAAGGGAGCGGCTGTTGAGCCCCTCCCGTTAAATATGCGAAGCACTGCCTTGCGGTATGCGCTGAAGTCGGAGGCACATCCAGTGATAGAATTCACACAAAGCAGGTATGCGACAGGTTGTGGAGCCGGCATCAACCTAGGAGGGGACGGCAGCTGCCACGGCCGCAAAACCCAATAGAAGGCGGGATCCTGCTAGGGTTCACGAGCCCGAAGCAGAGCAGCGTGGCAGGTGACGCAGGAAGGCGACAACGGGCAGCCGAAAACCAAGGGGGCCGAGAATTGTAGATGCGGAAACACTGGTGGATGTCTGGCGGAGGGCAAGGTGGAGATGAGATGCCCGTGCGGGCGAGAGAGACAGACGCCCAAGCATGTGGTTATGTTCTGTCCTAACATCGCTGGCCGAGACCGCATGCTGGCTGATGCTGGCACTACAGACTACGACAAGGTGCTCAGCACAGGAAGAGGGCTAAAGGCAGTCACACCGTGGCTTATCTCCCAGGGGGTCCTCCCTCAATTCAGGTGCGCCAAGGAGATGACTGAGGAGGACCGGAGTGGGTGGCGGCCGCTTGAGCCGCTGCAATATAGGGGGGGAACTGGGGGTTAGACGGGATGATGAGGCTTCTCCCATAGCTGGCCTATGGAAACAGTGGTCACCAAGGATATGCGAAGTCAGAGGGAGCACAGGCGGTGGCCTCAGCTCACCGGCATATAAGGAGACCTAGGTTTTCCCGCGCGAGACGTGGGTTTTGTCCTAACTAGAGAGTGCGCTGCCTGCATGCCCAAACGGGATCCGAATCAGGCGTAAAAAAAATAATAGCTCAGTCATGGATGGAGCCTTACTACTTGGAGAAATGGCGGAAAGAGCATCGCTTAGTAACCCTACGAAGTTTGCAAAATGGGGCGTTGATACTTTCCACATTCTCTCAACTGAGGCTTTCTTTCCAGCACGACGAACAGCCTCGGTTTCGCCAAGAAGAGCCCTGCACCTTTTTGAAAAGAGTTCTCACTGTGGCTTTTGAGGTGGATATAACTGCTTGGTTTTACTGGCGGCTCAGATACCGGTTGATCTATGGGATTGATGTGCCGGATTGGTTTATAAGTACCTATCATAGCATATGTAGATCGTAAAGGCGATTTGCATACTCTCTTGCTAGAAGCCTGACCGATAAAATTTCTTCCCTGCTACAACTGCTGCTGCGGGTTTAAGGCCGCGCGTAAGCGAGAAAAAGAGAACCTGCACGCATCGGACCAACAAAGCCTGGAAAAAGAAAAAAAACACGTCAACACTACGCGTTGGCGATTTGAGAAGGCCACAGGGCCTTAGGAAACCGCATGGAGCCTCTAGATCTCCATCGTGGGGGTGGTGTCTACGCGTCACCAGCGGTAAACAACAACGCGACTGAGAACCCGATGCAAGAAATCCTGGGGGTACCGGACACCCCAACGCCATGCCATTGGGAGACTCTAAGGCTATCGAAGTCTTTAATTAACGATATTGAAGTGGAGGAAGAGGGTCAGAAAGGATGCGCCGGCTCCTAGAAACTTATGTAGGTTGGGCTTTTTCAAAGCCAGGTCAGCAAGGGTCGGGGAATAGCTAAGCAACAACGACGAGCTGCTAGTCAAAGGCCGTTAGGAACCAAGGAGACGCGCCAGACGGCCTTAACTGGCATAACGAAGCAGTTTCAGGCCCTAGCGGGCAATGCGGAAAAGGCCTTTGAACAACAGGCCCAAAGCCAACAAGAAGCACGACAGGGGGACCTCCAGACGGTGCGGACGCAAGTCATGGAGGCCATAAACGGCTGGAGAACCGAGCGACAGCTCCGGGAAGAACGATACATAGGGAGGATCGCCACCCTTGAGGCGGAGGTTGGCAAACTACGCTTGGAGGTTGCTACTTTTAGCAGGCAGGCCCAACGGCCCGGCGGCTCGACGCGAGACACGAGGCTACGGCTAGACCAAAGCGTGCACAAGTTGACAGGGGGCGCGGGAAGCAAAACTGCGAATGATGCCTAGATCAGCCAAATAATAGCGGGACCAAGTCAAGGACCTCAAGAGACGACCGTGACTGACAAGGCAGCCCACGAAGAAGGGGACGTCGTATGCCAACCTGGCCGCCCTAGCAGCTAAACCGGGGGTTTAGGAGTGGCGGGTAGTACACCCTAAGCCAAAAAGCAAGGGCCAAAACTTAAGCAAGGTGGGCGACCACAAGGAACCCCCACAGCCAAGCAATTTAGTTCCATGCAAAGAGAAAAGCAAAGAAGCTCGTAAGCTTCTGTTTCGAAGGGATGGAGGACCGGCTACTCCCAAAGCAGAGCGGGAAGAGGTGGTTCTGGCTATCAACAGGGCCGTGGCAAAGAAAGGTTTCCCAGACTTCCTTCGGGTGGTGGATACGGGATACGGATACGGATACACTGCGGCAACGGGAGCTATATCGGTTCTTTGTGAGAAGCGGTCCCTAGGGTCGATGCTAGTTCCCAGGTATAGGGACCTCCTGGTGGCGGCAGCGAGGCAGGCGACCCGGCAGTTGTTTCGGTGGAACTGCCCGAACAGTGGTACAAGGTGAAGGTGCATGGTGTACCAACGGGGCGGTATTTAACTAATGGGCTAGGCTTAGCCCGGGAAGAAATTGAGCTAGGGACAGAGTACAGGCTGAAGCGAGATCCGACATGGCTTCGAAATCCCGAGGAGATTAGGGGGCAAAAGGGCTCTACTATAGTCATTACTGTGGGGTCCCTTGAAGAGGCAAGGATGATTTTGATCAATGGGATCCGCTTCGGTGGCTCCAGATACCGCACGGAAAACTATTGGGAGTTGGGGGCAGATACAG
>JAHQZX020005533.1:0-20630 GCA_019804575.2 Pseudotulostoma volvatum
CGACGTGTTTATCTTCGACGCGAACTGCGGCCTGTGGTTGGTGCCTAAGGCAGAGAGGAGGGTGCTGAGGAAAGGGGCGGGTATCAATAGCCGTCTATATATCATTAGTATGTCCTAAACACTCCCTTGGCTCTAATTGGATAACTATCCGTAACTCAGGTACGACCATACCCAATCAAGCCAAGCCAATCAATCGTATCTGATCATATGATATGTATCGGAAAACTCCGGAGGTCCCAAAACAAAGTCACGATTCATTATTACTTTAACACATAAAAGTTTCCCTTTACCATCTTTCCCTTATCCTTCTTAAATATTCGATCCCTCCTACACGATGGCTCCGCTAAAACTTGCCTACGGCTTAAACCTGCCGAACAAGAAACCACAGCAAAATACCTTTAGCAAAGCGACGAACCTCGCTGCTGGGCAGAAACGTAAGAAGACCATCTTCGATTCCGATTCGGATGATGATGCGCGGAGCGAGAAACGCAGCAGTGGCCGCTACCATAATAGGAAGAACGATGAAGGTGTCGAGATAACCTCTTTTGGTGGGCTCAAAGAGATGTCGCCATCCCAAAAGGGCGAACCCGGAGGATCGCGGTCCTCTCGAGCCGTACCGGGGAAAAAGAAGCGGGTGGATGCACTAAATAAGAAGTCAATATTTCCGGACGGTGATGACGACAACGATGGTAATGACAATGCTGATTATGATAATAATGATAATGATAATGATGCGGCAGCCGAAGCCGCAGATGGGGATAAAACTCGGCAGAACTCGCAGCCCCGATTCATAGGCACGGGCAAAGACTACACTAATCTTGCTGCTCTCTATAGCAGTAACAAGCACGCCAACGCCGCCCAGGAAATAGACCCGTCAGTGTACTCCTACGATGCTATCTATGATAGCATTCACGCAAAGAAGAATGATAGAAATACTTCAACAAGCGGTGAAGGACCAAGGTCCCGCTACATGGACTCATTACTCCGCAGCGCGGAGATCCGGAAGCGTGACCAGCTCCGCGCAAAGGACCGACTCCTAGCACGAGAGCGTGAGGCTGAGGGCGATGAGTTCGCCGATAAAGAGAAATTTGTGACCGGAGCATACCGCGCTCAACAGGAAGAGATCCGACAGATCGAGGAGGAGGAAGCCAGGCGTGAACGTGAAGAGGAAGAGCGCCGCAAGCGCAACGGCGGCACCGGTATGGTGGGATTCTACCGAGAAATGTTGACTCGGGAAGATGCGCAGCATGCAGAATCCATGAAAGCCGCCCAGGATGCCGCACAAAAAGTCCAGACTGGGGAAACTGCGACAGAAAAGAAGACCGAAGGAAGGGAAGCGGAAAGCAACAAGAAAAAGGAAAACACTGAAGCTGAACTCGCCGCCAAACTGAACGCCCAAGGCGCTGGCATCATCGTCAACGACGAAGGCCAAGTTGTCGATAAACGCCAACTGCTTAACGCCGGCCTTAACATCGTCCAGAAACGAAAACCCTCTCCCGCACTCGCAAAATCTCGCGGGAACCACCCCGATCTCGCATCTCCTTCATACACATCATCCACACAAGCAAGGAACCACACAGCCGCCCAGCTGCGTGCTCGTCAAACGGAAATGCTCGCCACCCAACTGGAGGAGCAGGCCCGTCGCGAGGACGAGGCTGAAATAGCGCGCCAGCGAGAAATCGCCGAACGGAGTCGCTCCCGCAAGACGGCAGCGGATGTCTCGAGTGCCAGGGAACGGTACCTGGCTAGAAAACGAGAGCGGGAGCAGGAGCAAACTACTGCAAAAGCGAAAGATGAGAAGGAGGGGAAAGAGAGGGCCTAGCTTACGATAGACGTGTAATGAACACGCATGAACCGAGGAGTTGTATACATCTCAGGATTTGGGTCGCCATAAAGAAAGAGGAAGAAATTTCCTCGTTCACTTATCCCTTCTATAAATATACAGGCAGATATAGTAAGGAAACTTATCCGCGCCGCAGCCACCTTATATCGTTAACTATACTACATCCTATGTAGGCGATAGGTCACAAGGGAGGGTGTAGTGGAAGGAACACTAAATCGCTTTGGCTCGTAAACCGACTGTATTCCTGTATTCATGCAGCCTCAGAAAGCTTCAAAGTGTCAAGGAAGGACCTAATACAGTAGATGTGCAAGTTCCAGTAGCACTCGATGTCTGCGATACACGATGTTTTCTGCATTTCCTAATGTCTATATCTCGTATAACAGCCAAAATTCTGGGATGTCAGGTTTTATTGGAGGTGGGATATCTGATATATCGTGGGATTCGATGCCCACCTATCTGCGATATGTTTTCTTCATTCGGTTAACGTCTACTACTACATAGTAGATTTTATGTAACACTCGAAATTCAGAGATGTCGGACTGCAGGTAGCATTCGTGGAAATAGCATTTGAAGTCTGCTATGCATGGGATACATACGTTCGATTTCTTCATTCGCTCAATGTTTGTACTTGACTCAAACATTCAAAATTCCGGGACATCGGGCTATACGTTAGGTAGTATTTGATGTCTACGATCCATTTTCTTCCACTACTTTCATTTTGGGCCACCCCAACCGCTGAATACTCGGTTGCTTATACATTCGATTATATTAGCATCCGTGCTAATCAGTAATTCCCTCGGGATCTACTCAAATCAATGAGTAGTAATTCCTTCTTGGACATCACCGATCACTACAAAAGAATATACATGAAGACCAATGTTCACAAGTAGGTATTCAAGGTGGCCACCGGAAATCTCCCTCCTCAAAAGGTGACTTTTAACAATCTCATACTCTTGAACTATGCCACTGTTGATATATTTGAAGAAAGAATCAATGTACGCGATATCCTTCTGTAAAGTGTTTCATTTTCCTCATTATAGAACTCTCGTGAAAGAACCATGAACAAGGTTGATGGAACTCCCCAGGAACATTAATTTCAGGATGAATCTCATAGCTTTCGGGGTTATTGGCAAGAAAACCAAAGGCAGAACAAAAATCATCCGAGATAGGGCATACTGCCTCAACTAACACAGTAGGATCATCTTCAATGATTTGTTGTTCCTGGCTACCTTCACAACAGGCATCAGTATTATCCGAAGACTAAAAATGACGTTGAATATAAAGATCCATATTCGCAAGCATCCCCTCCACAAAGGTGACCGGGGTGGTTATCTTCATTCGCGAAGTGAGGGGGGCCCATGAAGATATTGGTAGTTTTACTAGATTAACAGCTTATGCGATAGAGCATCTGATAGCAAAACCATGCCCCTTGATGCGGAATGTTGATGCATTCGCTGGTTTTCTGGAGATGCTTCACGGCTTCTAATAGTTCATAGTCTGAAATATCTGCCTTTGTGCATGTTAGTTGACAGAGCCGAGTTCTCCAATCAATATCGGCGCCAGAGGAATATGGAAACTCCATGTCCGCACTAGTAGTTCGGATGCACTTTTGTATGCTGTTTGAATCAGTACTTCAATGTGCCGGCTTGAACAATTTTTTATGTGGAGTTTGTTTGGCTCACCTTTGTCAAAAGCCGGGTTTGTGTCAAACACCACCGAAGGACGTCGAGATTTCAGTCAATTTTTATCTACCTCATCTTGATAGTTTACACCTAGTAGGTTGATGTTAAGCTCGAGATATTGCTGGCCTACTCGAATTTCTCATTAAACCTCCAGGGTATACCATTCTATAGTTATTTTTTTCTGACTTTGTGATGAGGCCGCCTCAACATATTTCCAGAAACGTTAAAGTGGCTGTTGTTATCAATCTTTGGATGCTAGGAATGTATTAAGACCTCCATGGGTTCCTTTATATAACATCAGTTGGCGCTCCAGAACGTATTGAATCAAGCCAACTTTTCCTGTCGGTTATGGAGCTTTTCACCAAGTTCCCTCAGGTTTTGGTCCATTGCCATTCCCCCTATCTTGCAAAATGGTTGTACTGTTTTCGACTTGTCCAAGGATGCCAGATTTTGAGACGGAAGTCTTATCAGAAATCCGACCTTTTCTAGTTGTCTCGTACTTATCTTGATCCTCAGGCTGAGGCTTCTAATTTTTATTATCTAGTTAATGAATCTGCAGTGGCCATTATTGCATATTCACTTCCTAAACTCCAAGGACAATTGTATCAGTGACCAGAACCCACAGTAGTGTATATTTGAAGAGAATCTGCCACATACTTTCTAAATACCAGGCATTAGTATATCAGTGACCGTGAATCCACAGTTGCAGAGCTATATCGACAGGGCCTACTTACTTCCTAAATACCACCCAAGCATCAATAAATATATCAGTGGCCCGAATCCGCAGCCGCGGAGTTGAATCGACAGTATCTACTTACAAGCTAAATACCACCAAGAGCCAATATATCAGTGGCCCGAAGCCACATTCGCTAAGTTGTATCGACAGGGCCCACTTACTTACTAAATGCCACCAAGGATCGGTATTTCAGTGGCTCGAATGCCCAGTCGCGGAGTTATATCGACAAAATCCACTTACAAGCTAAATACTACCAAGAATTAGCGTGGTAGTCTTATGTGACGAGCTATACTATATCGATATATACAGTACATCTATACATAGAATTTTTATACTTAGGATAAATACCAACATGTCACGACAATGGGGTTGTCGTTTAGGACACCAAATTGGTAGTATAGTGGTATAAGAAGTGATGATATGCTTTTGAATTTAATTTGAACCTTTTCACCTATGAAACGCCAGCGAATGATTCCCTGAATCGAACCCACTCCTCCATTCGCTGACACATCGTCCGGGATTTTTGCGAAAGAAGGAGCTTTGAGGATGTCACAGGACAGCCGCATTGTCACCAAGCTCAAAGGTCACCCCCTGGCTGTGTGGGGATGCAAGTCCTCTGCTGAAATGGGAGACCGCGAATTTGTATATGGTAGCCGTGGCCGAGTCGCATAGCTTGCAGTGTGTTAACTCTGAGCCAAGGGGTCAGGCTCCAGTATCCTAGAGAGGAACTTGAAAGAACAGCGGCTGGGCCAGGAGCCGAATTCGTCCATCCTCCGAAGGGTGTTACGTAACCAGAGCAACTCTCCAACGGAGCTGATGATAAGAAAGAGTCGTATACTTGATATCATCGTCGCGGGCCAAGGGATTCATCTCTTTATATGTTTTGCAATATGGAGGTATTGAAATCTTTGATGGTCGATTCGGGATGTAGACCGCATGCTCCCGCAACAGAAAACGATTCTTGAGTAAAGGTTAACGTCAAGAGGGTAAGTTCTTAATGCGCCTTTTATTGACTATTTTCCCCTCCTAGACTCCTGTGCTCGTCACCTTCCTTGCAGCCTGATTTTATGTCACGGAAGGGAGAAATTGAGGAGGTGATTGGAGAAAAGCCTTACTGTCATCATGTGCTCTTCTATCCAAAGTTTCATTGTGGTGGGATACGGATCAGGTGAGTGGAAATCACTCAGTGATAACAAGTGATAGGCATGTGTTAATGAGGTATTATTGGTGTGTGTAATTAATAATAAATATGCGGAGCACTGCCTTGTGGTATGCGTTGAAGTCAGAGGCACATCCAGTGATGGAATTCACAAAGCAGGTATACAACAGGTTGTGGAGGCAGCATCAACCTAGGAGGGGGCGGCAGCTGCCACGGCCACCAAACCCGATAGAAGGCCTTCGAAGCCAGGCGAGGGAGGTCATGAGGGATCCTGCTAGGGTTTACGAGGCCGAAGCAGAGCCGCGTGGCAGGCTGCGCGGTAGGCGACAACGGGCAGCCAAAAACCAAGGGAGCCGAGAATCGGTAGATGCTGAAACACGGTGGATGTCTGGTGGAGGGCAAGGCTTCTGAGGGGAAGCAGGCTCCAGTGTGGCGGACCCCGTGGAAAACCCAGGTGCCGCGGCTGCACAGGAACCTGAATAGACGGAGGCCATTGGCCTCGACGACTTCCTGCACCGAGTTGGGGTACCAGAGGTGGAGGCGAGATACCCATGTGGATGGGAGAGACAGACACCCAAGCATGTGGTTGTGTTCTGTCCTAACATCGCTGGTCGAGACCGCATGCTGGTCCTCCCTCAATTTAGGTGCGCTGAGGAGATGACTGAGGAGGACCGGAGTGGCGACCGCTTGAGTCGCTGGAATATAGGGGGGAACCTAGGTTTTCCCGCGCGAGACATGGGTTTTTATCTTAGCTATGATAGAGAGTGCGCTGCCTGCATGGGCTCAAAAGGCCGAATCGGGCGTAAAATAGATTTAATGATCATTAATAATAAAAAAACGGAGTGGCTTGTACCAAGGGGTTACATGTATCTTACCATTCATATCCCCATATTTTTTTTTTACATCGGCAGAATGCATATTGCCTTCCGACCGCCTTCTTGAAACGGTAAAGCCCTCGCGGGGGGACATGTCCGAAAAGGCCCCGTTTTTCAAACGAACCCCTAGGCTCCCCCATTGTGATTTTTTAATATATCTTTCTGTAACTTTATTCTTAAACCGATTATCTGTAGAGTTACAGCCTCTGTATTTGTTTTTCATGTGGTGGTGTGGCGTCGCGTAGCTTTGAAAACGGTGGCTTTTTCGGGTGTACTTTTGTATTGGATGTTGAAGAAGGATCTTGGTGTATCTATTAATGGCCTCTTGACGGCTGTACGATCGTTTAAGCGTACGATAACTTACCAGCATACTTGCATCAAGCAACAGCGTGATGATTAGAGGGTTTCAAAGCCGGTAAACCTTTTGATTCCTTTGTTCCGTGATGAAGTCACGAAGATTTCTCGGTATGCCCTACAGAAAGTCTTCACGACCTACAACAATCATCTCCCAGTCGGAGGCAAGGGACCAATTAAGCCCTGTACAGGAGTCACAGCAAGAACCATTGGAATCCCATGTATCCACGTCTTGAACGCCATTCAGATACTCGACTCCTACTCTCTGCGGTCCGATTCCATCAACATTGGCATCTTTATCCCAGCCATGAGCGTCCCCCTGTGGATCTACGTCTCTGGAGTTATGTGTTGTGTGAACCCGCGGCCGTCCAGTGAATTCCATTAATCGGCCTACCCAGGCAGAGACAGGTACGAATACCAGCGTTCGGTGACATCTATCAGTCTTCGAGGCAGTCTTATCGCAGGGGACGCAGCGTTATCAGGGTCGCAGTAATGGCCGCGGTTGGGGCTGAACTTGAAGCCAGTCAGGGGAATAGCCAAGGGTGGTGGTCAGCAGGGTAGTCAGCGGGGTGGTCGCGGTCGCTGTCGCGGGCGAAGTTGACGGAGTACAAACGAGTATGACAGGCATGATTTGATTCTGATGAATATCTAGTTAGTTCCATCTAGCGACAGATTGTATGTAAAGTGGATTAGAAATTTTTGGTGCATGAAATATATGTCTGCATTGTTAAGTGGGATAATATCCTACCTCATGGACACTAAACTTAGTTAAGTTAGAGGTGTGGTAGGAAGGAAGTTGGTGTGGCTATACCACCGCCCTAAAATAATTACCGGGTATTTAGCAAAAACCCGAATTTACCATGGAGTTCTATGATCATTGGTTAATGCGGTAAATATTGGTAAATATTTACCACAACGCGTGCGAGCGTGTTCCTAACTTGCTGGAGCGGGCAGCTACCAGCGATCCTGCACGCACTTGTTCGTTTTATCAAGTCTACTCCCTAAATATCCTTGAACTTTTGTCTTGCATAGCAGCCAGCATACTACCTACCTATGTGTACTACTGGTATTTTGGTATTTTGAAAATATCTACTCGGTAAATACCTGGTATTTATTTTCTAAATACCTAATATACTATTTCCGACCTACTTCACTTCTTGGTTTTCAGGCATCCATTATGGGCCCAGCCAATTGTAGCCTCAATAACTAGCCTAAGCAGGACCACATGTTTTAGGCCAGCGCCAGTAACCGTCTTTTCGCCTATTTTATTAACCAATCATACGGCCCCCAACCCAAGTGCTTGGCAAGCTTCCTTTTATCTTGGTTCAGAAAGGCAATCGGGCAATCAACATGACATGATATTGTTGTTGATGTCTTTAAGCGGCCGAAAGTCTGCATAGGACGGGTCAGTGCCGCGCCTTCTTGACGTACTCCCTTTTGGGGGATTAAGAATAACGTGCCCGTTCGGGTCACCACAGGCTCCTCTGACCGAGACTAAGCGCTCGCTTGGTCTCGTCTCGTCTTGGCTAATTTTGGCCAAGCAAGCCGAACAAAACACAGATCTGATCAAGTCTTGATTGGTTTATAGGCTCGATGGTTAACTAATAGGCTGGCTTTTAGTACTTCAGCCCACCAACCCGACCCATTATTAGTTAAGCCCGCCTCGTTAAGTTAGCCAATAGTCAACTATTGACGACTCCCAATACTACATAGTAGTGGCCAGCCCGCTGGTCATGTGTTCAGTACCAAAAAGTGGATATTCGAAGCTCTGAAGCCAGATATCCACCAGTCAATTAAGCCAAAGAAAGCTAGAAGGGCCGAACTTCTTTCTGTTGGGACAGGATTCGGACGGTTCATAATGAAGACCAATGGAGCCGAGCTCACTGGCGACCTGGACACCCTCAACGATCTGTGGTGTGGGTATAATTTTATCGGCAAGCTATCGAATATAGTTCGGTATATACGAAGAAGCCCAAAGCAGCAAACGGAGTTCGAGCGAATCCAGGTAAACGATGAAATTGGCGACGTCCTGGATCGCTGAGGAGGTCGAGGATGATGAACAGCTTGAGGTGGGTTACTTACGCAGTAGCAACCGCGAAAAAGAGAGCTAACGCTTACTTACCAAGCTTGTTGCCGATAACAAAACAAGGTAGAACTCTGTATACGACATTAGCAGTTTGTAAGTTAAATGCTAGTACGCGCTGATAAACTAAAATTACGACTGCAAGCTTATTGCGACAACTAGAAACAACAGAACACACCTGGTAGCGACGATGACACCGGCTACAATGTCTAGGAGGATAAACTGTCGTCTGAGGAGTGGAATGGCGTTGCCAAAGTTATAGAGGCGCCAGCTCCGTCTGAAAATTAACCAAGCAGATTGAACAACATGAAAGAAGCCTGTGGGATTACATTCCGTGTCGCGATAAGATTCTTGATCATTTGCATAAAGCGGCTCAACAATTCAAACGTCAGGCTGGAGCAATAGTAGTGGCGACATATTCCAATAGCTCCAAATCTGCACTGAGTCTGTGTTGGATAAAACAAAGGAATTGTTCAAAAAGGTCGACGACGCCTCCACTTATTACACGGTGCGTGTTATTAATCCTCGTAAGGATCACTGGTAAAAACATCGGAACCGCTACCATTCCCAGGAATTTAACTGTTTAAACGTAATATCCCCACAAGTCCAACAACTGAACCTTGGCGACAATGACAACAATGTTTCATTAGACCTAGAGGAGTATATGAGTGCCTCATACAGCTCCAAACCCAGTCGCAAGAGTGATGCATTTGTTACACCTTTGCTTCTCAGCCCGACTTTGAACCGGCTCAGTGGCAATTCATTGAGCGAAAGCACCCTGACCTAGTTTAATCCGCCGTCGATCATGCTGCTATCCCTATTTCTGTATCTGAATGCGAACGGTCATTTAGCAACGCTAAGTTCTCCCTGAATCCATTAAGGGTGAAAATGAAGTCGGACTTGTTCAAGGCCCTCGAGACCCTTCAGGCCTGGTATCTGTGGGGAGAAGAGTAGGATAAACAGGCTGAAAATAGGGAAATGGACTGGGTAGAGCGGCAAATAATTTTAGAGGCTTTAAAGGACGGGGAGAATGTATGAACGAAGATAACTAATGAATATTGGCGGGATTTGAACATTATTTTATTATTCTTCCCTACTCATCGTGCTTTGTCTCGGATTTCTGAGCGAGCCGCGAGCCGGAAATAACTGAAGTTTGACAGTTATAAAAGAGAACATTGCAAAGTCTTCAATAGAAGCTAGGTTCAGAAAGGCTCCGTATACATTTCTTTACCTAGCATGTATATTATTCTTATGAGGACGCCTTGTGGCCCACTAGTTAAACAGCTAGTTAAACGGGACACTACCTATAAGCGGAGATATCCCTCCTAAATAGCCAAGCGAGTCGAGCGTCTTGCGAGAGGCTTGAGACTAGGACAAGACGAGCGGGGTTTTGGCTCGTCTTAGACTAGTCTCACTTGGACTCGGCTCGTCTTGGCTTATGGGTCACCAACTCGCCATGTTGTTGCGTGTTATTCCCGGTGGTCTGACTTGTACTACAGGCGGTCCTCCTTTCCCCCGATGACCTGGCATCGGCTGCCAACATGCGGAAGGCAACGTCCGCTGGGCATGCTGGATAATCGTCGAGGTAATGCGGTTAAACCGGTGACCGTACCGTCAATTCTGGGCGCATCGCCGCCACACCCGACTTTGTTATCGCCTATGGACAGTCTTTTTCCCGTAACATTAACTAATAACGGTGACGTTCCGCAACACAGCTCGCCGGGTGGCACTTTAATCCGGAATTTACAACTTCAGTGTTCGAATGTAGGTACCCCTGTTGTAGAGCTTCGACAGCGTCGGCGTAGCGATATACACCCAGGGTACTGACCATGATACCTCCCGAGGCTTTTATAACTTTCTCCTGGGGCGTATTACTCTACATTCTCGAACAGATACGCGAAAGCGAAAGTCGATGGGCATTCAAGCCCTCACCGACAGTGCACCAGCACAATCGAAGCCGGTTTTATCGTTACCTCCGAAAAACGCGGCCTACTAAGCGTTCTTCCATATTCTCTTTAGGCTTGAGGGGACGATTAACGCCCTTCAGAGTCCAAGATGGAAGTTCTCCTTTCTAGTAGACTAACTCAAGTCCGGCCCCGCAACCAGACTAGAGTCAGTGCTATCAAGGTAGATCTTCTTATAGCGATTTTGATACTCTTTTAGTGGCCTCGGTCAAGACCACTGAGGTAGTTGACCGGTTCCTTTCGTAACAGTCTTCATCAGAACTGAATGACTCACCATAGTCGAGGAAAGCCTCGTGACCACTACCAAACGAATCCAAAGACGGGCCTAAATAAAATCATGTTTTCCAGCAGTTTTAGCCAATGATGTTTAACCTCTTTGTGGGACGATGAAAGTGCACGGTCAGCTCAATTAGGTTTAGTTTAATCACACTTTGCCCCAACAAGGAGATAAAGTTGCCTGCCGTCTGAGCCTGCTGAGGTAAGCAGTGGTTTACTTTACTACATAGTACTTTCACTAAGGGCTTAGAGTATATTTCTAGGTGGTTGAGGTTTATTTCTCCTAGTTGTTTAGAATACTTTAGAATGAGCGGACAAATTTATAGAGAAATAGAGAAAGGAATAGAACAAATCATTTAGACAATGCATAGCCTAATCCAATTACGCCCATCCCTGCTGCAGCAGACCAAATGCAAAGATTTCGACGATGCGTCAAATTCAGGCCCTCGCTGAACAGCTGTAATGCAACTGCGGCCATGATTCCCGCAGTGACGGCAAACATCCCCCCATAGACTCCCCACGATGGTCCAACTAGCGGGTCTGTGCGGTGAGTACTGGCGATCCACAATGCCGCCAGGCCAGCCCCCGCAGGTTGGCTAATGCCGCCTAGCAGACTCGACCACAGCATGGCCTGCCAGCGCGAGTTAAGCGCCAGATAGAGTGGCAATGCCATGACAAAGCCGTCCGTGATGTTGTGGATAGAGATAGCGAGGAAGATCGTGAACCCGAGCGTGGGGTTGGCATGGTTAGTGGCGTAAGTTATGAATCCTTCGGGAAGTTTATGCAAAGCGATAGCCAATGACGTCTGTAGTCCGATGGACAAGAACGAATTCTGTGGGACATGGTGGTGGTGCTGCGATGTCGGCAGTGAGTGCTGGCTTGGCTTGGATGCAGTTTCCCTTATCGAATCATCAGCGTTGAGAAATTCGTCTCCTGCATGGAGTAGTGATAACACCTGAGGTAACTCGGAGGTAGAAGTAGGCATTTGAGCTGAGAAGCAGTCTGTGAGCTCGTCATTCGGGGCCGCGTCCAAGATACGTTGAACGGTCTCCGCACTTGCTGGGGAGTTCTCGGCATCCAATCTGTTACTCGTGGGCATAGCACCTGCCTGGCTGGGGGGAACGGATGGTGGAATAGCCTCTGATGGGGCGGTTCCATCAATGAACGTTGAAGTGACGGGGTGCTCGAGGGTCTTGGTGCACTCTTGACCACAAGTCTGCGAGTATCCGTAGCATGGGCCATCGCAGCGTTTCATCCCCCCAGCCCACCGGCCCAAATGTCCTTTCCAATCCCATGGCGGAGGCTTCCGGTGTAGCAAGGAGGGGACTGTCGCTGTCTGAGCGGGAGCCGAGCTAGGGCAGAGGAGTGGCGTGCGTTCTGAGGTCAGGTCGCGTTCCTCATCCACATTCCCGTGCTCAAGGTCCGGCTTGCTAGGCTCGTGATCATGACGGCAGTCGACAACGTGGGAGGGCATGTAGCGATGTAGAAGGCTGGAGAAGACCTCGAGAATCAGGAAACCAGCCAGGAACAGTCCGGTGAGGGTGTACGTAGCGGCTGCGTCGGACAAGCCTGCACGGACCAGATAGCTCATTGACGTGGGAAGCATACTGTAAAGAGAGGAGAAAAACTGGCAAAAACGTCACGGTCAGCCTGAGCGTTCCGAGCGGCCTTCAGCAAGGAGGGGAGACTTCTCACCATGACTCCCGCACTGAGGCTGAGAGAGGAGGATAGGAACGTGCGACTGCTACTAATTTCAAAGGACCCCCAATAAAAACACTTGCGCAGGAGGATGTCAATGCAGATAATGCCAGACCCCAGGACGCAGGCTGCCCAAGTCAGTAAGGGCTCGAATCCAGGAACGTAGTGGAGGGACCAGTAACATGCCTACGCCAGATACCGCGGACATTTCCCATCCGCGGATGTCATTATCGCTGCTGAGTCCCATTGTGGTGAACGAACTACCAAAAAGATCGTATTGATTAATACGTCGCTATAATTGCATCGATAAACCAGGAAGAGCAGAGACGGGGAAAGTTATATTGTGGATATCGAGAGATTGGCGTTTTTGGGTGTTTCAACAAAAACGAGCTTGTTGGCCGATGGTTGGTGTGAGATTAATAGTGGTTTGGATACTTTTGGGAAGTGGTCTCCTGCTGCGGTGGTACTCACATTATCGAAGTAAGTTTGAACCGCGGAAGGTACTCATCTGCCTCGGCCGGTTTACAGGTTGACGTGAGAAAGAAGGCTAGCTTGCCCCCAAGGTGCCTGTCAGGTTTCAACAAAGTAGCGAGTAAAAAGAGGAGAGAAGACAACTTCGGGGCCATGTACCCTGTCCTGTCTCTTTCATCTCTCCCCTATTTCCCACTTCCGGGAAGGATAGACATAGATCTGTTCTTCTGTCAACTTCATGGTGATCGCCAGTAGTCTTAGATGTACAGCGTATCGTGGGAAGCAAAAAACGTATGGGGAGTGATTGGGAAGAAACAAGAAAGAAAACGTACCGCCTGAGAGGACCCTGGGGGTTGAGATCATACTATGGTCAGCATAGCTAGTCAACGCCATTTCTGTAGATTCCATTCAGATTCGCAGATCATCGTTCCTTTTTGCCTCTTCTTTTTTTCTCTCACTCCCAGCCCAATGGTTTGGGAGATGGAAAGGAGGACACAACGAGCAAAGTCAAAGGAAAAAGCGAAGAGGAGAACTCAAGCTTAAGGTACGCGATCATCCGATAATCAACCGGTTTGGGAACTGACAGCGTGTCATACTCACTACTTCTACTATAGTGTTATAATAGTATCATAGTACCAAGTTACTATCATAAAAGGACACCGAGCGGGCCAGCCCGGATACCATACAAAATGTCATTTTTTGCAGCCCTAACACTTGAGGATACTCTGGTTTCTGACTGGAATGCGCGGAGCCACGCGAGCCCCGGGCGAGCTTTTTCCTTCCTTCTTACATTTATATTTGTATCTAAAGCTACTCATTATTATCTGTGCTCTGCGGAGTTGACGGATAATAAAGAAAATTCCAGCGCCTAAGGCAGTTGCTCTAGTAAGAGGTAACTGAGCTTCTTTAACGTAAGGCTGAATTTAATAACATCCGTATATTATTATAACGTTTAACGCGGTTCAGACATTATATAGGTAACTCTCCGCCAAGACGCTAAATTTAAATTGGAAATACTGCCTTTTGAAAAGGAAATAGCGTTCAGTTGCCCACACCGCCTAACCCCTATCTCATTGCGCAGCTTTTAAATGTCTGTAGATATATATTGTAAGGTAGTAGAGCGCATGGGGACATCCTGCATATTGCACGATGCGAAAGAAGGGCCTGTGCAAAAAGTAAATCTGCAGGTTACCTGCAATTTCTGCCTCTCCATATACATATCCTGCGTTAACGAAATTTTAATTAGTCAGCTCTTTTATATGATACATATACGGTATATTATACCATTTATATTACACAAGAGGGAAATTTTCAATTATACATGTAGATTAACATCAAGCCAAAATTCAGGTTACTTTACTGGAAGTTTATTAGTCAGACCACAGTCATCAGGCCAGTCCAAATCAGGCTTGACCCATGCGCCAGTCAAATCTGGTTTCGCCAGGTACCTGACTGTATGTTACAGTACTAAAGGGGAGAAGGGCGTCATCGCGTCCTATTCCATTACTAGCAATCCCGTATTGTGTTTGGAGGCACTTAGAGGGAGGGCAATAAGGTTTCGCGATGATACCAAATGATAAATTCCGAGCTCTCTAGTTGGCATTATAGAAATTACGTAAATGTTGTCCCGGAAATATTGTTGACCGCTTCCTTGGTAGGGTGCTGACAAATTAACACCAATAGCAAGTACTTAGGATGCCATTCTCTTAATCAGACCGCCCTACCACACACAGAATGATCAAGATTTATGGAACTGCTTCAGAGATGCATAACAAGCTTATGAATCATAATGCTACAAGACCCACAAGTACTCAAACCTTAAATCCTATATTAATGAGAGAATCTATAATTAGTAATTTGACAGCCATCTGCAATACCCCCCCCCGCTTTGACCATTCTATACCTCGTCTGCAGGGCTGTCATGACCCTGGCCCTCTCTCACTTATTTGATCTGCCTTGCTGCCTCTTCGCTTTTGGCTTCTAGCCCATTGTCATCCCTTCGGACCCTTATCCGGGACGGGCCGGGAGGCACCCTACAGTTCTCAACAAGTCTGCTTTCGCTGAATCAATGCTAGCGGCGGTTGGACAAGGTGACGAAGGGGTTGATTAACTGCTCCCATACTACAGACTTTTGCACATATATATGTATAGGCGAAGAAGGTTGCGGCAGCTCGAAGCTTTGCCCTACGACCATTTTACCAATACCGAATCAAGTCCTTCCAAGCACACCATTTCGTTTTTATCGATGAATCCGGTACCAATAGAGTATCGGCTTCCGAAAGACGCCAATGGTCACCTCACGGAATTACTCCGATTCAGCATCAAGCGCTCGATCGTAGTCAGCGCTGGAAAACACTGCCTGCTTATACAATGAATAGCATTCTAACTTACAGCATCTACTAAGGAACAACGGACCTGGAGAAATTCGAGGCATTCTTGGGAGTCCAATGTACTTCCCAAATGTAACCCGTTCCCTACTGAAAACTAGGCTATTGTGACGAATAATGCTTCTTTCCATCACTCTGAGCAAATTCGATAGCCGTGCGCAAAGGCTGGGGTCAAGCTTATCTAGCCGCTGACCATACCACTACACCACACACCAAAAGGCCCAATGAATAACCACGATAGGTCATTCAATCAGCGGTATAGATGTCGACGGTATATATGTTCAATGATAAGACAGTCCTTGATTACAGACATCTATCCGCTTTCCCCCGTGTTATAACCCGAACGCACAAGGCAAATAGTGACTCTCTTCTTTCTATAAGTATAGCCTCAAATCCTAAGCAATAATGTAGAAATCTATAGTGCATCCTTTCAGTGTGAATTATTAAAACTATGCGCCTTCTGTGCAAAGAACTCTGAGAAACTTATCTCTACTTGAGAGCCTATGGGTTGCTTGAACTGCTCATGCTCGGCTAGCATCTTTTCCAGCTCACAACCTTCCTTCACAGCGTCCGCAGCCAGCAGCGCACTAAGATCAAGATCTTCACCCACTACTGGTACTTGGGGTGTGATATGATTATTCGACGCACATGTACTGCTGATGGCTGCACTTGGATCACTGTCTAGGATCACGGATGAGCAGCAGCAGCTATTATCTCATTCTCAGTCTTCAAGCCTCAATAATAATAATACCTGCACGTATTAACTTTAACGGGAAGGCTTAAGCCTAAGTATCTCCGAACCCTTCGATATGTCTTCAATCCTACCTACCATGTGAACCTGATATCAATGTATATCCTAACTTAGGGATTCAACCCATGAGCTTTTCATCCCTTTCTTCCATTGTGATCCGACTTAGTAACCTTAAATCTGTTCAATGATCGTGTGATGGATATTTCAATCCAATCACTGATTACTTTTCTTTCTTCAACCCATAATGAGCTTGCGACTTCGGCTAACCATGCGATCACATCTCATCCTCCGGAACGCAGAACAAAACTTATGGGTCTCTTACATTCGATATATGTCTTCTCCCAACTCTGCAACCAGTCCTCTACACTAGACCTTCCTGTAGATTGCGATGCTCCGCCAGGAGTTCGTTCCCTCGTTCTATCATCGGGCGCAGACCGCTTTTTGTAATTCACCAGGGTGTCTTATACATCCTTCTTGTTGACTACGTAATGCAAGTGTGTTCGTAGCCAGGTATCCAAAATACGTTGCAGTACAACCTCGATGTTTCGCTAGTTCTCCTCTCATTTTTGGAAGACCCTCTAGTACTTCCTTTCCAGCGATTCTATCATTGACATTTTGGTGGATGTAAATTCCGTTCTTGATTTCTCGGTACTTACATCTTCGACTGACCGGCTCAGTTGGCTCTACCAGCTGGAGAAGCTCCTCCTTTTTATTGTCAAGCTTCATACCTACAGTCCTAACGCGGTTGATCGCGTGATTTCCAATCACTCGACGACTTGAGGATGACGGAAACTTTCAAGGTATGGTGCCCTGATAAACACGCAGGCTCTTTGTATATAATAAGGCCGTATTCGGGAGTAGCCTTAGAGAATCAAGCATTCTATCACCTCCACCACCAATGGCCCTGTGCCTTTCCTCCTATAGCAGTCACCTAGTCAACTCGAGTAATTACGAACGCTGACCCGTGGGTCAATGGGTAGCTTCATTGAAATTCGATCATGGAGCAAACCAGTATGTCTTCAAAAGACTGAGGAAGCATAACCAAATCTATTGGCGGCTATTCAACGGAAGTGTGGTTTGCCGAATCCATCGTTGGCCAGGAACTAAGATATCACTGGGAGGTTTGATCTGCAGCTAATATGGGGCGCTTTCACATCGGCCACCTCCAAGAACCACGTATTCTTCAGATAACGAACTGGATGGCACGTACCTAGATCCCTTTGGAAACAGTTTCGCTAGTGATAGCGACTCGATCGATATCTGGGTTTGACTATGGCACAAAGAGGGATCCCAGTGTCTGGGCCGATAGAACTATATAGGTGAGACCCGCCGGCCTTTCCTATCGTATGCAATGTCTGTAAGCTTGTACCAAATCCCCGGGCGTACCATGTCGATCTAGTCCGGTGTTGGGGACAGTATTCAGAAGTTCGGTCGATGTCGTTTTCGAATGCATTTAGAAACCAGCATCCTTGACTCGTCCTAGACTATCACCCTTCAACTCGCACAACTACCAGTGTCAAATCGTCTCATCGCCCACTATGTCTTTTCTGATCTCTCTGGCTTCATCTCCGCTTAGATAACTTCATGGTATACGGATATCGAAAAGACTCAGAAGCTCGTAATTTACGCACTTACTTGGTAATCTCATCTGTTAAATCCATCTCATAGATTCTTCGGGCTTGGGATGTAGGCCCCATCCTCAGTAGATCGAAGTTGGCAAATCCAGTCCATGCACTTTTGATCCTCATAATCATCGAACCAGACAAGGCTCAAGCCGCTTGCGTCTTAGGGTCATCTCGTATTCCCGATCCAACTATGTCGCTTCTATGGGCATGTTTCTCCGTAATCATCATTAGTATCCAGAATCATAGATTGTAGTCACAGTTTGCCCTCAGATTTATCTATTCATCCCACTGCTTTTGATTGGAGCCGTTCCACTAAGAACAATACAAACATAGTCCGCCGAACGACAAAAGGCTTCTAGAAGGAGCTTGAGAATCGAAAGCATGAGCTGCGTACTCGATTATCAGGCGATAAATTTGTAGAGCAATTTGCAAGTAAATCTTCTAATGAAAAGCTGACGATTCGGATATTCAGGCGGACTTTATACATGACAATTTCATAAGCCATTTGATAGCCTCATCAAAACCCGGATCAGTGATACAAAGGAGGATCTCAGCCATGGAGTACGCTGGTAAAGGAAGGCGGAGCAAATTCTTGACATTATATGCATGGCAGGATCATACGAAAACGGATTTCGCCTGCTATTAGATCGAGAACACCGAGTCATAATTTGGGCTGTAACGAGCGCGCCGTAAAAATTGATTGCCCCGAGCTTGAGGTGCCCAATAAAGAGGTCAAAGCTTTCGGCGGGGTTCAACCATTCTACAAGCTAGTTCTCAAGATGAGGTAAGGTAGCTGTAAACATTAAAGAGCATGCACCGGTATCTTGGCTTCTAGGCCCCATGAAATAGATCACCAAAGAATTACTGGCGACAAGACAAATATTAAGGCATAATAATCACAGACAGGTCGTGGCATACATAGCGGCGGTAGGCCATAGCGGGTCCTTAATCGCAAAGACCAAGATCTTTATCGACCTCTACATTTAAGGCGAGTTTTGACTCTCCCGAATAACCTCACTATCATATTCCGAATAGGTATTATTTATCAGGCGTTTACAAATAGGATCCTTAATAGAACCTGGTACCCGAGGCACATTTCGCGGTTCTATGATATCAGAGAGCGATGCTATATGGGGGAACAAACTCACTTATTCTAGATTACCCTTCAGAATGCAGGTTCAGAGAAAGATAGAAATTCTACCGGTACGTGCAGCCAAGGCAGCGCTACAGTTGCATGGAAGACCCTGTCAGTTTATTGAGATATTAATGATGAGATATAAATCCAAACGTGACGCTGAAAGTGGGCTTTGAAGGTCCATACTCTCTTTATCCTGACAATTGCACCTGGGCGGAATCCATTGGCCCAATTCCGGCTGGGCTTGAACTTTGATCATTGATGAATCCATCATATGATATAAGGAAGCTTACCCTAATTAGTAGAAAACGCTATGTTATCATGTGTAGGAGGTACTTGACATGTACTCAACTACTACATGGTGAAATGCGAGCCTGCAGAATAATCTTGGTATAATATCAGGTGCACAATATTATTAGGCTAATGTTATTTGGCCCGTACGCTTAGACTCTTTCAGGCTTAGCTTATTGAAAAGAACGGCAGAATTCCACGCTATACGCGCGGTCGAATATGATAGTGTACACTGGCATTATTGGAAAAGTATAGTGGTAACATAGTAGTCTTCATCCTTTTTTCCACCCACCCGCCTGCCCGTGCATGTTCAGTGTAGTTATCCTCGTCCCGTCCCCGTCCTTGTTCCCCTCTACCCGCCCAGCCTGTGCAGTTCTCCGCGCGGCTCCCCGACCACCGCCTCATCCACCTCCTCGCCTACCTCGCCCACTTTCTCGTCCCCCAATTGCTTGCTCCTGTGTATTCAAATGCTGAGGGGTCCCGCATAGTGCTGTTATTATCCCTCGGCCGGTTCTGCGAGCCTGTTGGGCAACCACATGTTCTGACGACTGCCGTTTCCTGAAGTAAAAGGCGGGGGTCAAGTGGTTCGAGAATTGGTCTCAGCCACCATTAGCGATTGAAGTGGCACATCTCCAGTGGAAGTTGGCGGCGTTGAAGCTCCATCTGAGCGTGGATGCAGGGTATTCCCTGTGATTTGAATGTAGTTCCGTCATGAGGCTTTATTGGCTGTTTTCCGATTTGATTATAAAGCGCGAGGACCTTAAATAATGCAAATCTGGATATCTTCCCCAGTACGTGCCTGAAAAAATAGATATTTAATGAAGGGATTGGCAGTTGGCTAATCTCCTTCGCAATATCGCTTTCAACCTGGTTGTGAAGGCGAAGAACCGAGCGTTCAAAAGACCTAACTGTCTCAAGAAGGTCCTTTGTAGAGACCTCGAGGTCTTGCTTCAGAACACGATGGCCGCCTTCAACTCGCGATGATGCGGCACTGCCGAGTGTAAGAAAATTGCGTGCATAGCAGTGAAGGAATCGTCGTGCAGTTTCCGGACTTAGCCACTCGTGCTCAATATAAACGACAAGATCCGCAAATACTTCATTGCTATACTGACATTTGAATTTATTCCATTCCCCGGTTTTGGTGACGACATGGGTTGCGAACACTACCTTCATCCAAAGACGAAGCATCTACTTCCACTTCTCATTGACAGCCGATGTAACGTACGAAGCTATATAATGGACTAGGCCGTAATGTTGAGTATACACTCAACATTTCTATGACCTTTTGGTCGAGTGGTGT
>JAHQZX020005534.1:0-20588 GCA_019804575.2 Pseudotulostoma volvatum
GATCTTACTTTAAGGAAGGAGCTTGAAAAGAACCCCGGCAAGAGCATTGAGGACTGTCTGCAATTGCTCGTACAAGAGCTACGAGCTTTACAACTAGGACTTGAGAAGGATCTCCGACATGAGAAATTTTTCCTAAACAAATTGCTAACTGCTTGCCAAGACCACCCAGCATGTAGTATAGCCTGTTCAAAACCCGCAAATACCACTAACGGCTTGATTAGCGACCTGCGATCAAGCATCATCACGTACGAAAAGGTCCAGGGCAAGAACCAAACGCAATACCTCAAAGATGAGAGTATGAACCATCAGGAACAGGACCAGTACTTTACAGATCGGCGATACCACTCAAATCCACGACAATCAGGATATCAAGACCGCAACCAGAACCGCAATCGATATCAGGACCGTCGACAGTATCAGAGCGACCGCAATCAGAACCGTCGTCAGTACCCACCACTCTGTGAGGCAGCGGGCGCTGACTTTACCACTACACCACAACGCCAAAAAGCCCAATGGATGACTTACCAAGTCATCCAGTCAGCGTACTATATGTCAGGGGCCTGACACACTCCGAGACAAGAAATGCTTTGTCTGTGGACGTCAACTTGAAAACTGTTGGTCAACTAAGCATACGCAAGAGGAACGAGACAGGGCCAAGGA
Source organism: Pseudotulostoma volvatum (assembly GCA_019804575.2). Classification (NCBI taxonomy): domain Eukaryota; kingdom Fungi; phylum Ascomycota; class Eurotiomycetes; order Eurotiales; family Elaphomycetaceae; genus Pseudotulostoma; species Pseudotulostoma volvatum. The sequence continues at coordinate 661 of JAHQZX020005534.1, forward strand.
CCGACATAAGGCGCAATTCAACAAACAATTTGACCATCAATACGAGCAATACGTGATGGATATAGAGGGAGAGGAGGACCAGGATGTTCTATCGCACGACGATGATATGGCCGATGAGTTTGAAGCTTTAATGGTTGGAATAGACTCTCTACCAGAGGCTAATAGCTCTGTTTTTATCACCGAAGTCGACTCAATTAGCCCTACAGACGCCAATAATATGGCTATAACCTTGTCCGACAATGGTATGCGTCATATACTCCTTAAGGACCAAGCCATCGACCAAACCACTGGACAGGACATCTTTATATCAGACCGTTACGGACCGACCCACTTCCACGGTATTATGATCGATACAGGAGCCGCAGGTAAGTCGACAGCTGGCTACGGACAATACCAAGCGTACAAGAACCTATTCAGCAATGATAAGACCAATATCGACAAGTCAAAAGAAGGAGTTGTAACCGCAACATTTGGTATTAACGGATCACCATTGCTTCACGTTGTCGATGAAGCAACTCGTTTTCAAGCCGCACGCTGGCTTAACAATGGTATTTCAGCTCTACGCGTTTGGGAGGCTTTACGGATGAGCTGGATCGATGTCTATTTAGGACCACCAGACCTAATTACACACGACGCAGGCACTAACTTTACAGCAGCCGAGTTCCAACAATACGCTAACTCTTTAGCCATTGCGACTAAGAAAGTACCAGTGGAAGCTGCAAATACGATAAGTTTGGTAGAACGCTACCATAAGCCACTCCGCCGAGCGTACGAAGTAATTGAGGATGAATTTAAGGACAATCTAAGTGGCTCCACTCCAAAGGCCTTGCTTCTACAGATGGCCGTAAAAGCTGTCAACGACACCGCTGGCTACAATGGATTAGTCCCGACTTTGCTAGTGTTTGGAGCCTATCCACGCATGTCAGAGCTTAGCCCACCTGCACCAACAATATCCCAGCGAGCTACAGCGATCAAAAAGGCAATGGACGAAGTGAGCAAGCTACGAGCCACGAGACAACTTGTCTCTACAGCGTTACGGACTCGAAATGGACCGTGCACAGACGAAACAACCGAATTACCACCCGGTTCAAATGTCTTCGTATGGCGTATCAATGACAAAAAGTGGACAGGACCATATAAATTGCTGGCCATCCAAAACGAGACTGCAACTGTACAATTACCTCATGGAGCAGTTCAGTTCAGGACAACAAGCGTAAAGCGCTATGATGAGCCGAAACAACAAGACAATAACTCGGATGACTCGAGTACAAACGACAACGTGCCTATTCAAGACCAACGACGCAATCCTGCGTGTAACCACCGACACCCTGCCCGATACAAAGAACTAGAACCAAGCTTATCTATACACCTTACCGACGCTAAGCAACCGAATTTCGCTGCTTCACGCGAGAAAGAGCTAAATGGACTAATTCAAAAGGGAGTATTTGAATTCATTAATGCGGATCAAGTCCCCGCAACCTCTCGTCTTTTCGACTCCCGTCTTGTGGACCTCATCAAGTTGCCGGCACACCTAAAGCTTACGAGAAATCTCGTCTAGTTGTAAGCATATAACGACAATGTAAGGCCTCACCTATGTTCGCTTACATGATGGCTCCTAGCTACGCTAAGCCAAGCCACGTGACGCACACACCAGGTAAAAGGATACGGAGTGTCAGGGACCTCAACCTGACATGGTCACATGATAGGGTTCAACCCTAGCACATGACACAGGATCCCATACAATTCTCTGCGTGCCATGCAGAGAATTCCCTTTCTTTCCCCGTGCTTGGTTTCCTTTCGACACCTACCAATATAGTTGGTTACGGTCCCTCGCACGGAGTCAGGAATAGGATTCTCTTTTCCTTCCTCCCTTTCTCTTCCTTAGTGACAACTTGATTAATAACTTGTCTATTACTGATATCCATCATTGTACCTAATATCAATTGATTCCTGAACATTGTTACACGCTATCATTTAATTACGAATATAATTATCCCCGATTCTTACAGACAACGACAAAAAGACAATTCTTACCCAAAGTCCTACTATTCAACGAGTTAGCCAACATCTCATTCTCTGTTTGGCAGTTTTCTGGCAGTTTCAATTCAAGAACTAGACCTCTATTTGCGTGATATCTCTCAAGCTTATACGCAATCCCACACACCCCTAGTCCGCGATTTCTACGTACGCCCTCCCCAAGAGCTTGATTTGCCACCTGGAGTCTTGTTAAAAGTCCTACGACCACTTTACGGTATTTCGGAGGCAGGAACGCACTGGTTTCGCACCTACCACAGCCGTCACATCGAGAAGCTCAAGCTACAGCAAGCATCCTACGATCCGTGCCTCCTATTTACGACTGAAGACAATGCCAAAAGCAATAAATGCCAAGCGCAAGGAATCGTCGAGCTCCAGACAGATGATATACTGTTTGCTGGCAATGCAACTTTCAAGGAACAGGAGCAGGGGGAACTAGAAAAGGCTCTGTTTCTAGCCAAACCGCTACAAAAGACAACGATTGTTATTAAAAGGAGAGTTCCCAGTGTCGGAACATAGTCACATGACCGGGGACTAGTAATATAACCCACAGTTAGTTAGTAGATGGATATAAGAAGAACAAGAACATAATTATTATAAATCATATATACCGTTCCGACAGGAATCGACCAGTAGGACTTTTTGATCTTGAGATATGAGGTCGCCAATCAGTTTATGTAGCAAATTTCAGAAATAAACCTTAGGAGAGAAAGTTACATAATATTCCTAAAAACAATCTACAAAAGCGGTGACTACCTAACATAACGGATGAGAATTCAATCTCTGCTTACTGAGAAGGAATATTTACCCAGTAAGGAAGCTTCTGGCCTTCATTCAAGCGCATTATTTTGAAGAGGACCCGGCTTGGAACCTGATAAGAGGAGTGCAGTGGGTTGAAGAGGCTTGATCCTTCTATTATATGTGGGAGCTCCTGCTTCAGTTATGCATGGCCCTAAAGTAAGACTTTTTCAAAAGGAAAGAATCATCTGTGTTTTAATATCTTCTCAAAATAGAGCATGGGAACGTAGGCGAAAGTAATCGTAGTAGGTGGAAGGGACGGTGGGAGGGATTTTGATCGTGCCAGTTACTTAGGATCCAGTATACTCGGTGAACATGGGTAGAGCCTCGAGCCTGTCACTCAAACCGAAACCATTCATCATCTATGTGAAATCTCTTTGACAAGACCTCGGCCTTAAAGACGATGAACCGATAGTAGAATCAATAAGCCGCGATGTGAGAATTGTCTTGTAGATTCTCCTAAGCAACACCGGATCCTGAGATACCGTTTACAGAACGATTTCACCACTCACCATATCTAGGAACTTGGCGCGCGGGGAGATATCCCAATGCAAGTCTGCCAGAGAAATCGTGTTCAAGAAATAAGGAGGCACCAAATTCTTCACATAAGCCTCAAGGTGGTGTCTTCTCCCCACGCGGAATGGCCGAGCATCAGTGATGGAGTTAAGAAGAGCCTCGGCTTCAGGAGTATGTTCGTTGAAGGCTACTCGCAAATCATCCACAGAGACCTCTGCGTTATCAGACTGCCGGATGGAGAATCCGGCACAGGTCGAGACCTGTTTCCTCATCATGGTTTTGAAAACAACATACCGCCAACGCGGGTAGCAGGCAAAGCGACTATCATCAAATTTCATGAGCCGTGTTATGTGATCGGGAAAACTCGCGAGGTAAAGTGGTAAAGCGAATTCTCGCGGTAAAGTGAATTCTCGCCTCTTGGGTAGAGCATCGGAAAAGCCCATGATAGAAGCGGCTAGGAGTGAATTGATTTCTGCGATAGGGGTGTTTGTCGAAAGGACGGCATTTTTAGATGTATCCTTTCTGGAAGGACCTGTCGGCGAAGCTCTTCCATTCCACTCGCATCAGCCAGGAAGTCAGGATCCGGTACAGTTTCGGGGGCACACTTACCGTATTCACCGTCTTACGTCTCTTTAGAAGTTTGATCGCTTTCCGCATCCAATTAATAGATCCTGATGTCATCAAAAATATTACCACAGTGGTAGCAATGGCATGTTCCGATGATTAATGATTCCTTTGGAGAAGACGGACAGCATCCTCCCTAGCACGGAAGCCCGTCGAAACTGGCGACGCATTCTACGGTCTGAGGGACGGGGGATGACAATCTCAAGATTTTGGGGAAGCAGGGGCAACAGATCATACACCCGACCCGTATCTCAGAAATTGATGACGTGACCATTAGAGTGGTAGGAAGTCGGGACATCACCTGGGCCCATGTTGTTTGCGGCACCACACACAAACACCAGACTTTCTGATGACTGCGACTTGTCGGGATGTTTGCATTGGGCATACAGACATTGGTGCTGTCACAATTGTGCTTAGAATCTTGATAGAATAACAATCACTTGTTTCGCTTTGTGAAATAGACATCTGGAATGGACAGTCTTCCATGTTTCCTCGGAGAGGTATTCCGCGGCCCAGAGCTCTTACTCTCCATTTTTGCCTAGATCATAACGAAGATATATATATTTGCAGTTACTTCGTTCAGCCTTTGGGCCACCCGGTCCATCCATCTGTCTATATACAGATATATATACTTGATGCCTCACTTGTGTTGTCGGCGTCCCTACTACCATCACACAATGAAGATATGCACAACACACTTCGCTAGTCTTCTTATCCTTTGTAGAGTTCTCAATAACGATTCCAAGGCGATTACATTCGACAAAGTCCTTTGAAGACTGAATAGCTTCGTCGACAGTACTGAAATAGCCGTGGACAGGTGTAGGGATCGGGGGCGTACCAGGCAATCTGGAGAATCACCAGGCGAATCAGGCAGGTCAATGTCAGTCTACAAACATGGAGTTGGTAGAGTCTCAAAATTGGAATCCCAGTCAACAAAGAATCGGTATGATAGAGTAAACTCATTCTCCTTTCTTCGAACTTTAGCTAATCGACGCTCAACTATTACCCCAAGAAAGCAACATAAAGCAACTCCCCCCCTAACGGGCTCGATTTCCACATTAACCATACACTTTGTGGCGGGAGTAGTTATCGGAGAACATGATATAGTAAAGTCAGGATAGATCTATACTTAGTTGGTATTGAAATCCGGCGAGAAGATAGATAGATAATACATACCTCTAAGTTTCCGCCGAAAATCTAATAGAATGTATTCCTGAATTTCCTCAGAGGATCCAGTTGTAGCACCTACCACCTTTCTCAAACCAGAAATATGCTCTTCAAGCTGATTTCCATCTCCAGTACACTCGATAGCCTGTCTCTGAAACTTGACTAAAATGTTTGCCCGACCACTTTTCTCCTTTCCTGACTATTCTGAGGAAAGGTATATCTCTCCAAGTAAGGCGTAGCAAGCCCTAAAGATCCCATCTTTATAATTGGCCTTTACTGGTCGTGGGAGCGCGCCGTGACCCAGTTCCTGTTCATCAGACTTTAACCCACGGGACTTAGACTCACAAACCACAGCAAAGCAAGTCTTGAACAGAAGGGGAAACGGTGTAGCTGACTAACAAAGAACAATGCCTTTGATGCAGTCTCGACGCGAAGATGATGAATATTATCTTGGCATCTGAGATAGGTAAGCCCTGTGGCCGATGCTCTGATAGCTCTCCTTGAAGCCACCCCCGTGTCTAGCAGGCTCGGAGGGCAGAGTTTGACTCGCAACTATCTTCTAAATTACTAGATGTAACGGCGACCCGAAAGAGCTGTGCTACGCTTGGATCGTCCTGCAAGACCTTTTTAGATGGAATCTCACGTCCGAAATGAGAAGGGCTAATCATATTCAAAAGGAAATGGCTGCTTTGAATAAAATCGAGCGCTGCATTAAGAGGAATTTCAGAAGATGTTTTTCGAAATGGTCTTAATGACTATATTGGCAATTTGATCGGTCAAATGAAAATAAAAGCTGGGAAGCAATTTATACTAGCTTCTGAAAGGGCCAATTCGCCCAGGACAGCTCGTACTCCCGCTGCGTATCCATTGGTGAGCTCCCACACATAGCCTATTAGCTCTGGCGATAGAAGGAATGCTTGTTCATGCTGGTGATAAACCCTTGATCGAGTCGTTCTATAGACTTATCAACATCTATATAACTCTTGCGCTTCATCGATAATAAGTAACATTCGCGACTTTGCCACTGAGCTTTACGTGGTGATACTTTTGTGAAGGTATTAAGAAAATCTTTCTTCGAATGGGAGCCATGTTTTCCTCAGGGACTGGGGGTGCCAAGTAAATTTATATACTTTAGATTTGAGTCAACCGTTTCCACATATTCATCGAGAAGACAGACCAGCGTTGATTTCCCACTAGCAGGAGTCCCTCAAATATGTACAGCCCCAGCCTATTAGATCCTACTCCATATTTCAAGGACAGTGTCTTTACGTGGAGATATATTAGAATCAACAATCTACAGGCCTATAATATGCTCATCAGCTATAATCAAATACACCATCAATAAAAGGAAGAAAAGGTATCTTAGGGTTGAGACAAAGACTCTTAAGCTGTGCTAGAGTCTGTGCCTTTTCCGCCATCAAAGAAGGTGATGCCATTGATAGCGCAGACAACAAGAAAGAGCGATGATGTGATGACAAGATGATAGGTATTCGGTGAATGGTATGAATGAGATAGAGCTTACTTATTATATTTTCGGCATCAACTGTCTCCTTGGCCAGGTTGGCGAGCTTGATGCAAGTCTTGAATGAGAGGCTAGCTCCTTGAAAGAATGCATTATCGCCAGCACCTATCAGAAATACGCCCCCATTGATTTCAGCACTCAGGAACTTTTGAGCGTCTTCAGGTTCGAGCGGGACCTTCAACTTTTTCTGAATCCACTCTAGAAGTAGGGTCGGTTCCCAAGTTTCGATCTCTCGGATGGCGGGGTACATGTTATTGAACAGTGAATTTTATTACAGATTGAAGGAAATAGATTTTGGTGACAACTTGTTGTGTCTTTTCCTTGTGGATGGAATAGTGAGAGATATTTATCTCACTTTGAATACTATGTACATAATTTTCATAGAAAAATGAATCACGTATAGATGAGACAGTGATGACTGGTAATGACGATAAATGATAATAAACTATGATAAATTATGACGAAGCATAAGAATAGAAATAAGAACATGTTGGCTCATGACGATGAACGGTTACTTTAGTGATGAGATACGGATAATGGGCAGGGAATGAAGAAGGCGATGGCTAGATGGCAATGCAAGCTACGTTACTTGCCTGCTGTCTCCGTAAGTTACGCTGTTCCTATAGCAGGGTTCTGTGTCCATGATTGGTTAGGCTTGGAAGAGATATAGATGAAGAGGAGGTGCTTAGCATTACGGAATGGGAATTCAAGAAAATCCTAGACTCTAGAGTAGACCGACGGAACGGTCGTCTTTACTACAAGATCCAATGGACATGCCACAAGCCAACCTGGCAGCCGTGTGAGGATGTTGAAGGCTGCAATAGTGATTGATATAAAGGAGTTTCATCAACAATTTCCGGGTAAACCCGGGCCACCAAGAATGGTTCAAAAGATAATGCTCGCAGGAGCTCGCATGTTACGTCTTGATGTTCGGTTGTCACATGACTTAGGAAAGCTATTTGCGGGGTCTCTCCAGAGCCTCTTTCTCTTCTTCGTGCAACAACAACAATATAATCATAAGTATCTACATCTTCAGGTTCTGTAACAGCCATTTTCATCCTTTGTTAGCTCGATATGGTGATCTACGGGGCTACGAAGTGGTGGTAGACGGTCAGAAGCTTGTCTATCAAAGAGCGGAAGGAATTCTTGGGCAGCTTCGTACTTTGGATCCGAGTATGTCTTGGCTTTAAAGCTTTCTCAATATCTGCCATGCTAGCCGCGAAAATTCGCACCCCTTGGTCGCGGTATTTCTTTTGATTCCATAAGCCAAACGCTTCAGCAGATATAGAATGAATATCTGGCTTTGTCTTGTCTGTCGTTGTTCATTATACACTGTAACATTGGAACGTTCGAAGCGAATCTTTTCCTTCTTGGCGCATTATAGCTTCTTTCCTCATCCAAGGCAAACCCAGTATCATATCATGTCCATGCAGTTCTTTCAAAACGTAGAAGGCAGCTGGTTGATAATGCCCTCCAATATCCCGTGATACACGTACTGTTTCTGTAACTAATTCTCGTGTGCCATCATAGCCACTGATACCGTGACGCTTGGGTAGAATAGTGATACACTCAAGCTTATGCTTCTGGGCGAATGAACGGGAAACAACACCATAAGTAGAACATCCAGAATCAATTAATGTATTGGCGTAACATAAACGATCAATTTGGGTGGATATAACAAATGGTGGTCCATTCACCCCTTTCTGAAACTTTTCCCATTCACAATTACTTGAAGGGTGTCTCTTTGGGCGGTTTTCTGTAGAGGCCTGCCCAGAGTCTTCATCATCATTGTCTAACATAGGGCCTAGGCTGCACTTCTGCTACCTTAGGTAAATGAGAACGGGACAGTGATTGCCAGCAGTCGTGGGCCGGGTCGGGACGACGGGGCGGTAAATACTTGCAGGTAGCAATCATGTGTCCACTGGCCCCACAACGTAAACACTGTCTTACAAAGAACTACCTGTAAGGGACTTCCCTTGACTATTTAATATTTTCCTTCTTCCTTGTGGGAGCTCCCTACAACACCGAGGATCTTTCTCAGATCCTCAAGCTATAAGAAGCCCCTCCTTTTCTACTTTCTTGTCTCTTTCTTCTTTCCTTCTCCAAGCTTAACATTTTCATACACAGCTGCCTAGGCTTAGAGATAGCAATCCACTCTTTCTCTTCTTAGATTTAGCAACTGTCACACTTCTAACTGTCACCATATATCCGTATTGAACGGCGAACGTGTTAATGCTCGTGATAGCATCCTCAGAAGTGTTAAAAACTTGCGGCACTGGAGGGGAAGGAATTTGATAAAAGTCCAATTCTTGACTATTGCTAGAGCTATTATAAGCCTGAAGATATTCATAAGGGAATCCGTAGAAGCCATGTTCCAATGGGCCTGCTATGACGGATGCCCAATATGGAAGAGAATCGTAGAATGCTTGCGGGCAATTCAGCAGCCAAGAAAGCCGGAGGGTTGTTGGGGAAGTACACCGTAAACAGAGTGACAACAAAGCGAGTACCGCGATCGTGCATGGGCAGACAACTGTGAGCCTAAGTCCTCTCCACTATACCTCTTCCAGAAATAGGGGGTGTGCCTTGAGAGGCCTCCTTTTTTTATTTTACGAGGGACCAGGCTGGTGGAGGCTTTCTAGGGGTCATGTGGTTCAAAAATGTGCATACAGAAGTTATTTGTGGTTTTTCTTGCACTTTCAAAGTCAAAAGTGCACACAAAATTTCTGGTGGTGCACTTCGGAAGAGTGAGAGCCAAACGGTGTAACGGTTGCCCTTTACTATTTAGTTTTCTATTCTTCTGCTTCCTGCAACACCTAGAGTCTTTCTCTGATCCTGAGACTATAAGAAGCCCCTTCTCTGTTTTCTGGTCTTTTCCTTCTTTCCTTCTGCAAGTTTGATCTCCTCGTATATAGCTGCCTGGGATGGAGATAGCAATCCATTCTTTTTCTTCTTAGATTGAGCGATCGTTACAAACGGCCCCTAAAATAACTATATGGCAAGCAAGGTAGTCCGAGTTGGAATGGGATGCGACTCTTGAGCGTGATTATGGCCTCGGCCGAGCCTTTCGCTAATGGATTCTTTCTAAAATCTAGGCTACTAATATTATATACATCATAAATAGGTCTGTAATATATTGCAGCTTGCATTGATGGCCTGCAAGCTACTGGCTGAAAAACGAACGGGGGTATGAATTATATCGCTGCCTAAAGATTTGTTTCTATAGCTGCTTGTAACAAAAATAAGTTATAAATGCCTTCTAACCTAGACTGATATCAAGAGCCAAGCCCCATTCTTAATCAGTTCCACCAGCAGTGGTCAAAGGATCGGCAGCTGGTGGCGTATTGCTAACTTGAATTCCGCCACGTTTCGGATAGCAGCTGTCATGGAATGGCAAGCACCAGCCTCCTTCATGCTCGGGGGTCCCGATCCATGTGCGGAGAAGATAACGTGGAGGCAGAGGCGGCGGCGGGTCAGTAAATCCCGTACGGGAGTGGAATGTTTGGCAGCAGGACACGAATTGGATGTCACCAATTTCACAATTGTAGACCAGACCATTTCTCTGGCAAGTATCCTCAAGCACAGCCATAGCCTCTTTTTGTTTATCCGACAATGGCGGAATCAAGCCCAGGTCACTAAATCGAGAGAGGGATTTCACGAAGTAAGGATCCCACCTGAACTTAGATCAGTATTTGGTCCGGAATAAACCCTGTCGGCGCATTCTTACTTGACGTAAACCCGCTCTTTGCCACCAGGCTCGACAAAAAACACGGGATTCTTGAACTAGGGTTCTTGGCCATCTGTAACCTCACCTTTGCGATCGACGTACCAAATTGAAGACGCCAAGGTCTTTGCAACATCGGGGCGCTTTCTAATCAAATCGTTCCAAACCGTATGAGCAGAGGCGCATCCCGAATCCCCCCCTTTCTCCCCGGGATTGCAAAAGAGCAGACCCACAATGTCGGTTTCGTCTGTATGATAGAATTGCCTGTTACCTTCAGTCAGTTACACATATTATGCATCCGCGTAAATGAAGCATACGGCGCATTGCTCGCGGAGATCTTAATTTTATGCAGGTCACGTTCATAGTTGACCCCTTGATTGGTGACATGACCCAGAATCAAACCCAATTTGTTCTGAGAAAGTAAGTATCCAAAGTGAACGGAAATGCCCATTGGCGCGACGGCAGCTCTATACCGTCCCCATTGCTCAATAGGAAGGCCGCGGAAGACAATAAAGCCCCGGCCGTTCAGAATAGCATCTTTTTTTCTTTTTAACATGGGCTCTAGCGTCGGCAAACGAAAGTTGCTCTATGAATTCACGTTGGTCCCAGGCAAGGATCAAGATGATTATCGCTTCCTTACCTTACTGATCTCAAGCAGCGGGGTCCCGGAAGCCACGAAGGTCTCGGTGGCTGCTTTTAACTCTTCTAGCTCCGATTGTGTCCATTTATGAATCCACTGGTCGGAATTACTAATCATTTCATCCGCTGTCCAGACTGTGGGTCCATCGATTTTCTTAGGAAATTCCTCAAAAGGCCTAAGCTGGCCCTCAATAGGGGGATGTTGTCCGCTGGTTCGAAGTCCATCTGGAAAAAGCTTTCGATCGACGGGAACAAGCCACGGGAGCCCCGCGGGCATGCCACGAAAGGAGGGAGATATCCGGGTGTCAACCGACATGATGAGGGCGAAAATTTAAACACTAGAATACCGTTTGCAGCCAAGGGTATCTGAGAGACATAGGGGAGAATTATGGTTTCCTGCGAAGTGAACTTAACAGACAACCTGAGACCAACCTTTTATATCATCCACTATCATACAAATGTCGCTTTAAAGAATAAGTGGCCAAATAAAATAAGAAGTATTACGAACCTTGCAGTACTGTGATGTGCGCCACTGATCCATTCAGAAGAATAAGCAGGGTTGCTTACAAGGCACATATTCTTTTCTTTTTCTCTTCATTTTTTCTATTCCTTCATATACCATCTAAGGTGTAAGCATGACGGACGGAATGGAAATGTAATCATTAGCCTATTTCAGCTTCAGCTATCAACGGTAAAAAATAACTATAGTAATTGTACATGGAATACCAATGCACCACTACTCCGGGCTCGTACATGTGCTTTTAGGCCCTGTTCAGCAGCACATTCGTTAGCGAATATCGGTGAGAATATGTGCCAAGCCATTTGCATTCTGGACCAACCTGCTGCATATCCGACGCGCAAATCATTTCCCCATACAAAAAGCGAATATATACTGATTAGGGTCAGATTTCTTTGCCAAGCGTATGTGCTTCCCCAATGCCGCCACCATGAAACGTATTTTCTCGTAACCTCCTTGAACATGTAGTGGGATAATAATAAAATAACAACACTAACTTATATCTTGAAAGTCAGAAAGAGCCTGTGTCCGCTTCAAATATGGATACTGATAATGGTTTTTTTTTAATGCCTATGATAATGATATTCATGTCGCCTTATTGGTTATTCTGCTAGCCCTCTGCGAGGTTAAGGGTATCCCATGAGTAGGTAAATTTAAAAATTATTGAATAGAAAGGTTCTCTTTTAGATCGAAAGCTTCCAATGCAAAGACTTACCGTTTTTGTTTATTAATAGGATTTCTTATGAAGTCCTTCATACCTAAACGGGCACCAGAACTCCAAGTCCGATCCTTGCCGACGCCGCCACGCTGCCATTCAGGTTGTTACTAGCATTCGCAGTAGCTGGTTATACCGACACCTTTATGTGTTCCTTGAGCTTCCCGTGATCTCCGAAGATCTCGTTGGTTTGATCTTCACGGTTGTCTTCTTCATTTGTCGCGAGATCGGTTCGTACCATAGTCTGGCATCTTCTTTGATATGCCTACCAACAAACTTGGCCTTTTCCGTTTCGGATCCCCAATGGTCGAGCTCCGAGTCTATTTGAGTAAGGAGTCCCTAAAGTTTAGTTGGGTCCCCGGTGAATAGTTCTGGCTTACCAATCTTGTACTGTTTCTTTTTCGTTTCGACGCTTCAAGTCGTTCATATTGATTTTGTTATGGCTAATCTACAAGGCTCTCACGCCATCAACGATGCTTTCATCTGTGAGTCATTAGCAGCCATGATTGATTAGTAATTCAAACCCGGAAGGGCATACACTCTTTCAATAACCGTAGAGAGGAAAACACGGCCAGTCATTCAAAAGTCTCTCTCTTTGATAACAAAGAATAGCGAGCCAATGCATGATGCTGACTGTTGCCCGACCAACCTTAGCGCGCGGGTTCAAGGAGGGCAAATAGAGACTAGTAATTGTGCACTTTTGATCCTCCTTGCATTTGCACTTTGAAAGTGCGCACTTTTGGGAAAACTTATTCGAAGTCGACTTTGACGTCATTTCAGGGTGACTTGTGCCTAGTCCTTTTTGGTAACCTAGCCATCATGATCAGTGCTGGCAACAGTCAGGTTTTGTCAGGAACCTGACATATAGTACGCTGACTGGATGACTTGGTAAGTCATCCATTGGGCCTTTTGGCGCTGTGGTGTAGTGGTAAAGTCAGCACAGGTTTCCAGGGCTGAGCGCATGGACCATAGTCTATCTGGATTTAGCCTAGCCTTCTAGGTTGTAGCCCGCGCATTGGGTGAGTCAGGCCTAACAAGGTGTTGCCAGCACTATCATCATAGGTGTCCGTTTATAGTTAGTGTTCAGCCTCCCACGTGGGCTTGGTTAGAGATGTGTGGTAGATACCTAAATTCTTTTCCCAGGGATTTCTGAAGACTCTAGATTATCACGGGTCTTTAATATTATTGGCCGTACACGTTACTGCATTAGTCTTTCTTGTCTTTTCGTATTAACCCCTGTTCCACACAATGAAGCTTAGCCGAAAATAGTGAGTGGGATTATAGGCTAAAGCTAGAATGCAACTGCAGCCCAACCGGAATTCAAAGTGCCACTCGACGTGAGCCTAATTTGGCGCGCGAGCGCATAGTGTGGCCCAGACTAGGGCGAGGAAAAGCAATGTCACAAAACCCTGTGGGCGAGGTGCAGAATAAATATGATACAAGCATGTGGATGAATTCCAGATAAGTACTTATCAAGCGAAATACTATCTGCAATTATATCTATCATATTTTAACAGTCAGGGGTCTAGGAAGTTGGATATTGAAAAAATGAATAGCATGGATATTTACGAGATGCATGCTTTGGGGAGATGAGAACCATACAGTATGCGGATACATGCATTTTGAATGCAAAAAATTCGGGTCTGCAAAGTTCGAATTGAAATTTATCACCCGGGCAAGCTGAAGCGGGGGTTCAATTGTACAGTACACCATTTGTCCTTGCGTTAAATATAATAATAACTTAGGGGCTGTTCCACCCTATCAGTTGGGCGCCAGTAGCGCTTTTTTGTGCACGGACCCCTGCGATACTGACGATACTGTTTCCGTACGTCAGTATTATTATAGTGAAAGAAAGCTCTCGCCGCGCTGCCAACGGTTATCGCACCTAAGACCCCATTCCAACAGAGAGCTTCCGGATCTTGACGAGTACTATTACTTTAGAGTAATGGAGAAGCTTGAGCTGGAACGGAATGCAGAGAAATTTGTTGGCTTGCCTTCTGAGAGGCGTAAAGGCTTTCTCAAGCGCCTAGTACCACAGACTGAAGCTGTCAGTGAATAGGAAATTAATACTTGTATACTACTACTCTTTGTTCTAATTTCTCTTATGGTAATTTCACTAGACCTATTATATCTTTCAGGAGAGCCTCTGAACCGCCTCTAGGTCGCTTTGTACCACAGATAATTCTGCCAGATATCAGCAGCAATCTTGTCCCGCCTTCTCCCTGTTGTCGATATCATCTCTTCTATTATTAGTAGGGCTTGGCTCCGAAGAGTTTGCCAAGTCGTCGCCTCTCGCCCCTAGTTCATCTGCCTCCGGTTTTGATGGTCCCTCTTATCTGTTGCTACGCCAGTATTTGTTGCTGTGCCCCCTGGACCGCACAATTCCTATGATGGCGGAACTCCGTTTCCTACCCACATACCACAAGAAAAAGTCACCATTTTCAAAATTCATTACCTCAACTACACCACACGGGATCGCAGAGTTATAAACACTAGGTTATAGCGCATTGATTATTATTAAACATATAATGCTAGCGTCACTCTTCAGTTACTATTCCGCCAGCCGGCAGGTGGGTTGTGGCACATGATAGAGATACCATGTAGATTACTCAGCCGCTACTGACCGCCACTGACTGAAACTCCGCTTATGTCCCATTCAGCAGGGCCTCCAATACCAACCTATCCGTGCGGTGTTGGTGTAAGGGGGCGCAGCAAGCAACAGATAAGAGGGCGGACCATCAAAACCCGTGAATATTATGGTGCTATATTATGAAAGCTGTTTCTCTGCCGCGCCTTGCCGCTACGACACTGACACTGGGTGTGGTATCTCACGACGAACAATTGATGGTCTCCTAAACCTGAATAGGCAGGCGTTGGGTCCCAAGCGCAGTACCCGCCAAAACCTCAGTGTGAATCGGTGGGTCCCAGTATCTGTCAGTATCGCAATCCCCACCATCAGCGTGGTTGCCTGGAACACCCCATCAGTTCAGCGGTAACTGATACTTACAGGATACTGACGGCCCGCTGCTAATACTAGCCTGAAAAAAAGCCGTATAAAATGCACAAGTCTCATACATGACAGCAAAGGTAATGGCACGACTTTTCGTCTCTTCAATTTCAGATGTTGTATTCAACATATCTCACGGTAGTTCTAGCAGCTTAGACCATTGCTGACAAGGGATGACTGAACAGTTATCATGTTTTAACGGGAATTAATCTGTTATGTAGAAAGATTACATGTATATATCACCGAACGCCTGAGAAACTACATATAGGCGCGGGAAAATAATTCGCATGTTCTAAGGAAATTTTGCTGTCAACTTAATAGCCTGTGGTACTGCTCTTTCGCTCTACTATCTATTTTAAGATGTCTTGGTATTCTACCCATTTCGAGCTGAAAACTGCTGCCGAAAAGGCCAACCTTGTGTGCAGTCTGGTTAACGGTACTATTTACGGGCCTCAATAGTACCATTTAGTAAACGGTACCGATAGTCGGTACTAGTTAGTTAATCGGTACCATTTAGGACCACTACATATAAAATTTTGATGGGGTAAAATACCGGCCACTAGTACGCACTAAGAATAAAACACTAATTAGTACCGACTATCGGTACCGTTTACTAAATGGTACTATTAAGGCCCGTAAATAGTACCGTTAACCGGACTGCTTGTGTGAATTGCATATATGATATAAAACACATACACTGCGATGCTCCAAGAAATAGCCAACGATTAAATTCACGATCCAGAACACTATCCCGCATAGTCTATGACCTAATTGACTCATGAATACCACTTAATTAAACTCCACTGTGGAGAACTACATCATGCTGTCTGTAGGGACCCATGGCTAGCCCTTCCATTCTTATCCATAGTGTAGTGCTGAGCCCTGGTTCGCTTCCCCATTTTCTCTTCTCTCTCTCTTTCTTTTGTGCTGTGATCCAGTTCCTATTCAATAGCCATCAATAAATTTGGGTGATTTTCCTCACACACGCCGGGGCCAGAAGGGTCACCAAGCTGACTATCCGTTCCTGAATGAGCAAGGTGTACATGCAATCCCTATTTTTTTCCTTTTTCTTTCGCTTCATCCTAATCCCATCCTATATGGTTGGACAGAAATTATTTAATTTCTCCAGACTTAAACTGTCGCATTAGTCGGCGGACTCTATTTCTTCCCCTATTTTAGTTATCATATGATTTATATCTCAACATCAACATGGCACAGATCCGAAAAGTATAACCCAAGACTCACATAAAGGTGGCTAGAATGCTGCCAGGAAATCTTCATCTAAAGAGGACCAGTAGGTTTCCCGAACCCAGCAATATCAGCTGGAGTAGATCAAAAGGCAACCGTAGTTACCGTACTGATACTTTGTTGATACCATAACAGATATTAGCATGTATTTTACCTTTCGTCAGTCATATATCATATATGCATCTAAGATACCTTCGGAATATACTATGTAACAGACAAGAAGTGTCTCTATGGATGAAGATGATTGATTCCTCCAATCCTATATATCAATAATGGTGGCTAGCTGCATATAGAGTAGTAGTGTATATGGGTGGCGGTATAGGTACTGGATCATCAGGAATGTCAAATGTGCCATTCCTCCGATCATTAAGTAGCTGCTTCAGCTCAAGATTCAAGGGCCTATTCTAGATGTCAATTCCCATCCAGCTATCCTCCTGTTCTTGAAATTTGATGATTCGATTGACAAGGATAGCTAGCCCGTCTAAGGGGAGGATCATAAGGATCTGTCGAAAGCAGTCTCCAAAGATGAAACATTCTGAGCACGTGGTCTTTGGGACCTGGGCCGTGAAAATAAACGATCGCGAGGCACCTCGGAAGGACCTGCTGCAGCAGGCCAACATCAGGACGATCGATAGCATATTTCAAGATACAATAAGTTTCCACCTAGAGGTAGCGGATGCGATTGATCGGAGCTATTTGTCTTGAAATAGAGGTATCTGCCTGCGGCTTGTTGCATTTTTTCTTCGCTGGAGGGCATTGCTGGTTATCTACAGAGTTTGCTTCAGCCCGTATCTCCTTGCAGAAAGCCGCATGGTAGAAGGGGCCGATCTGGAAGCCTAACCTATTTAGGCAATTATAGCTATTCTCGACAAAACGAATAGACTTCAAGGAGATGCTATTTTACAACTCAATTTACTGTAGTCTGATATTTTCTGACTAAGTTAGATGTGAGAGATATATATCTTCCTTTGAGTACTGCATACATAACTTTGCATAAAACATTTTGATAACAAAGAATGAAATAATGATAGAGAATAAACACTGATATAGTATGTTGTGATGTGATGGGTTTCATACTGCCAATAGCCTAGGCTTTCATGCTATTTTTATCTATGCCTAAGCTCCGATCCTTCTTAATACAGGCCGATTACTTCAATCCTTGACCCCCAAATGCAGATCCCGATCGGGATCTTGTATCACGGTCTTGACCACATCAAGAACTCTCACATTGAATCCCGGGCATAGTCCGCATGAGTTACTGTTACTGCAGCTGGCGAATCTAAATTTCAATGTCGTGCTTAGGTTTTCAATATGCAGTGCAGGATACTCGTATACTACGATGCCTCTAAAGGCTGGCTGTGTTACGTTGGTGGGTTTGGGAAATGCTCACAAATTGACGGACTCGAGAATTACTACCCATACTAGATCGTATTAGTATCCACGAAACCGGATGTTTTCTAACTGAGCTCCGATTCTGCATATCGCTAAATCAGCAGCTATATATTCACCCAAGGAAGTTCGTTTTATGTAGCTATCGCGAAAAACGCCTTTATTGGGAATGAAGTTAGTAGCTACTCAATTTTAAACTATTCGATCCGAGGCTTTAACTTTGCTTCTGGTAGTATCCAATAGAGAGACCTTTTGCAACGGTAATGTGTCGTGGTAGTTTAACGGAATAGGCAAGGCGTTGCCGTGGTGGCGTCAGGCTAACGCTTCGGCACCATCTCCGATTACAGAGTCCGTAACGTTCCTGTCTACATAACAAGTTCGTTCCCTTCATGGGAAAGCTATTTCGCTGGTAATGATAATCTGTCCCCCATATTTTAGGTCTAGCATAATCCTGCGAGACGTCAAGATTGCCGCACTACTCTGCATTCCGCTAAATTTATCAAGGCAAATCTCCAAAATGGAAATTTCTTCTCGCGAAAACCTAACTTAATTAGTATGTATATAAAGCACGACCTTCTACTCAGTATACCGAAGCCGCTGTCGAATCCAATCATCGCGCTAATGATACTCTACATAATTGTTGGTGTGTAGGGCGGTTGCTATAGCAGCGCCTACTGCGGCGTCAGTAGTAGCTACAGTCAAAGCTAAAGCAAAGGTAAGGTATTTGAGGCCATATTCGTGGTATGATTGTAATATGCTATAAATAGGCTCTCCGCTTTTTTCTACTTATTCACGTGGGAGATTATTCAGCTATAATTGTTTTTCAAGTAGCGCAGAATAACTTACTAGGGGTCTGAGTTGATCCGAATAGTGGGACCATTACCATTACACATTACCGTTGCAAAAGGTCTCTAATAATAACTATTCTATAGCATAGCAATGTAAGCAGAAATGGATTAGTCCTGGATTTCGTAGCCTGCGAGATACTTTCATAAATAGCCCTTGAGGTGCATATAACACAACACATTTGATAATTATCTATCAATTTGATATGTAAGTAGAGATAAACAAACAACCTCTTCGTTTTAGCTATGGCCACTGATTCACCTCCATAAATTGAAACTGCATACCCTGGAACCTTCTCACTCCCGCTGCCGCCGCAAGCAGCAGCCTAATAGTCACCTGCATGAATGAGCCGAAGCTCATTTCTGAATATGTCCAGGCAGAAGATTGTCCGCTCATGTCCACTATCTATATAGTTATGCTTTTAAATGATCGGCCAATCTTCAACACTAATATGTCAGTGATAGGTTCTCAGGGCCGCTGTCAGGCACCTGACATATAGTACACTGACTGGATGACTTGGTAAGTCATCCATTGCGCCTTTTGGCGCTGTGGCGTAGTGGTAGAGTCACCCGCTGCCTCACAGCCGCTGACCCACCATATTATGAACAGCAAACTTTTGTTTCCTTGCTAAACCCTTTTCTATATACTGTATACTGCTATTACGCGACATGTGCCTGTATCATACTAGAGAAGCCCCTGTCCGGAAACATATCTAGTAAATCTAGTAATGTAACTGCCCGCTCGATATATATATAGAGTAAGATTGGCGGTAGTGGATGTCGTGATTGTTGACCATGGAGTGTGTATAGGGCGTTACTCGTTACTAGTAACGATGTAGGAAAATATTGCGAGCGAACCGGCGTGTGTTCCGAGATCAGCAGGGCCGGTAGTGAATTGGGATTAAGCTTGATACGGTTAGGCGACGGACAGGCGTCGGACAATAAAAGCGATTAGGGATTATGCATGTAAGGTACTAAAAGTGATGCTACAGTTAATCCCCTAACTGCATTAGGTACGTATATCTTCAAAAAAAAATTTTTTTCAACTATGGTGGCGGACACTCAAAAACGAGGAGGGGAACATTCATTTTTGATTAGTAATCCGTATAATACACAGTAATTACATGTAATGGTAATAATACAGCTAGGATATTTTACGCTAGCGTGACCACTATACCCCTCTACT